>PPOM03000261.1:0-13588 GCA_003708925.3 Kazachstania martiniae
GTTTAGAGCTCTGTGAGTTTATCTCAGGGCTTACGATACAGCCTTACAGTCATTATTTTTCCGGGGTAAATAGCTCCTTCTTTGCATTCTTCAAGTTTGTTTCTAAAAATATGTTTAAGTTCTACGAGATACATCTTTTTAAGACTATCTTTTGGGAGGGTAATGAAAAGTTTGCTTGAACTTTTTCACTTTGTTTTGGAGTCTATCCTAAGAAATATTCTTGAAGTAGTAGTAGACAAAAGTTTGTATCGTGCTCAGAAATTGTTATACGTTAATATATTTAGAAAAACCTAAACATTAGCGGTTAAAGTTAGTTTAGTAAGAGTAGAATATTTTAAGTAATCATACCTAATCAATTAATTGACCAATATTGCTAACAGTGTCAGTATGATGTAATGTGATCAAGTACAGAATAGGCTGCACAATAAAATGATTTATCCTGTTGTTTTGAATTTGTACACTGGTATCTATAAATTGACGAATTCTAACCAAGGTATCTAACTAGGGAATAGATTACCAAAGATAATTGAAAAAAGAGCTACTGTAAGTGTCTGGTTCTCTATCACATTCTAGTGAAATGCTTCATTCAAAAGCAAATAGCCTTTTCTTCTACTTTTGTCATTTTTAAGAAGATAATAAACCCCAGTTTTTACGTAAAGTAAGACATTTTGTGATAAAATAAAGCAAATTAGTGGGAGCGGGCTTATGTTTTCTTTACTGTAGCAGAGGAGAGGAACTATAAAGAAAGCCCTTTACAATTGATTATCTGATGTGTTTGTTTTTGGAAGGCGCATGAAATCTTATTTTGGCAAGCCGGGGATAATTCGTCCGCTCCCTTATTTGATTTTTTTAAAATAAAGTAACTATTCTCAAGCGAGCTTCTACGATTACCAAGCATTTTCACTTTGGCTTACTTGAAATATTTTTAAAATTCAGATTGGAAGTATTTTTTCTGTTGGTTAGTATCTGAATAATTGATTACGAAACTTTTAGGCTTCATGTTCTCTTATATGATTCTGCTATAAGAGGAAGCTTTATACATAAAATATGCCTCTTAAAAGATTTACAAAGAAATAACAAGCAAACAATGGCCATGTATATAAGATTTTTGGTATACCCTTGAAATCAAAACATTCAATTACTCGGGAAAGACAAGAAGAAGTTTACCGAATACACTAATGGGTTATCGAGAAGGATTTTTTCACTAGCGCTCTACCTTGAGATAAAATAGCATTTCATTTATTTAGCGACCAACAAATTACAAAGCCGAAGTACATCTAGCACCTTTTGAAGTTATAATACCAGATTTCTTTAGAATGAATGTAGAAGTTTTTTTTGTTCTATTTGGTTGAGTTGCGTCTTGTTTTCTGGATATGCTAACATGATTTTGGCAAAACATTAATTAAGTACCAATTGAATACGAATAAATATGAAATTTGACTCTCCGGTGGGGTAAGTCTAACATTAAAGCGGGCTGTGGACCAATTTTATATTCAAGATACCCAACAAATAATACAGGGTGATATGATGAAGCAATTTAATTGGTTAATCAATGTTATTTCGTTATATAGTAATGGACAAATGATATAAACTGTATACTATGCCGTAAATTGAATGCTGAACTATAATAGCGTATGTTATTCATTAAATTTAAGCTGCTGAACTATTTTTTCTTATATGAGGTAAACCAAAACTTGGTAAAACTTTTTGATAGAACTTTTGATCATCCTTTGCCATTGCAGCAGCATCATATTCCGCATCTCTCTTAGAAGGAGGGACCCATTCAGTAGATTTCCATGGAAGAACACCTTCTAACCACATTGTGTTAATATCCTCTAAACTTAAACCTTTAGTTTCCGGAACGAAAAGATAAACAAAGAAATAACTTGTTATCATACAACTCATGAAAACAAAACCATAGTTATAATGAATGGCACCTGTAATTAATGGAGAGAATAGGGAAATCAAAAAGTTGAACAACCAATTACCGGCATTACAGAAACCAATACCTTTAGCTCTAATTTTCAATGGGAACGACTCAGCGACCACAACATGCGAAATTGGGGCCCAGGTACTACTAAAACTTGCTAAGAAAAGACAAGTGAAAACAATCATACATTGATCAGCACCTCTTGAAGCTTTGTTGTTCAAACCATGTGGGTATAATCTTGTGACACCCAAAGAAGAATAAATAATCAAACTAATACTTTGAATTGCAGACCCATAAAGTAGACAGTTACGACGACCGAAATGTTCGATAATGTACAAGGTAAATGTACTGGCAACAAAATCAACTAAACCTAAAACAATTGAGGTTTCATATGGATTATCGATACCAACACCCACAAATAATTGATTACCGTAGTATAAGAAAAAGTTGATACCAGACAACTGATTCAAACATTGAACACCAAAACCCATAAAGGAACGATGTAAATGTTTTGTCTTGACTGTGAATAGATCTGCCCACCTGGCTTTACCACCTTCATTTTCAAGTGCAACACCAGCTTCAATGACACTTAGTTCAGCATCAATCGAAGGATCACCTTCGTCAAGTCTATTTGATTTAGCAATAGACATTTTTGCTTCTTCAATCTTACCAATTTCAACCAAATAACGTGGAGATTCGGTAATAATCGAAACAGCGACTATCATGATTAACGCCCAAGCAAAACAAAGACCTAATGGAATTCTCCATTGTCTTGAATCATTATAATAAATAGCAGTACCAAAGTTAGCACAACCTCCTAAGAAAACTGCAAATGCATTCATACATTGGTAAACAGCAATCAAAGTACCTCTTAAATGCTTTGGGGCAACCTCTGAGATAAGCATGGGAGAATAAACAGTAAGACCACCAACACCTATACCTGCAAAATATCTTCCAATCATATACTGATACCATGCCCTAATGGATGCAATTTCAACAATAATACCGATTATGTAAATCACACATGATATACTCAATGCCTTTCTACGACCATACATGTCACCTAATCTAGATAGTAACAAACTACCAGTTAGGGAACCAAGGTTGAAAAGCGAAACGATTAAACCGGTTCTAATTTTGCTGAAGTATTTAGTACCATCAGCCCTAGTGTTACCGAATCTATTAATAAAATCAGTTTGCTTGACAAAACCAGAAATGGTACCTGTATCCCAACCAAAAACGAAACCACCAAATGCAATCATTGAACAAACAATGGAAATAGCAATGTAAGCGGAAGCTTCCTTCCTTGGCATTTCACAAGGTACATCATTACTCTGTGTTAGGAAATCTTTCTCCGAATCTTGTTTCACTTGATTCTCTTCAAATGATGAAGAGGTGTTACTCGGAATATTAACTTCTTGTTCCGCTACCATGACGATAGATATTATAAATTATTGTGTTATTTTAACTATGAGAACTGAAAAATTTAATTGTTAATTATCAATAAAAATTTAAAAGTATTATAGAAGCAGACTATTAATTATATTGTTTGCTACTCTAATAATATTTCTTCTTACTTTGTTGTATTATAGTGGATAATAAATGGAAGGAAACTATTAAATACAACTAATGTTCAATGGACCATTTGCTCGACTTTTATATCTTTTCCAAAACTAGATTAGTGATTACATGAATGCCATCCGAGAACTGATGATAACAAGGGGGTATATTAATTTGAAAGATTATGTCTACGTATACCTGGGTTAAGCCGTACTATTCCACTAGATTTACCAACAAAAATAATCATATTAATGTATGTTATACCGTAATTAGCTTCTGGTTACAGGAATTTAAGAAATGTAATAGGAGACCTAGCAGGTATAGAGATAGAAGAGATGGGAGATACTAAGCAAAATGCTGAAAATGATCGACAACGGCTTTATGATGTAATCAATTTACTCTACTCTCTTTATGTTATCTGAAGAATTCTATATTATAGCGCCACAAGATTCTGGACTCGCTAATAAGATAAAGGCACTCCTATTAATTTACGGTTTAGTGGATATAATAAAGATGTTTCAGAAACCTTTGTGAAAAATCGGAATTATAACTATTAAATACAACAATCGAAAGAAAAGCTGTAGAGCAGCAATACATGAATACAAAACAATTATAATTACTAAGATCATA
Organism: Kazachstania martiniae; assembly: GCA_003708925.3. Taxonomy (NCBI): domain Eukaryota; kingdom Fungi; phylum Ascomycota; class Saccharomycetes; order Saccharomycetales; family Saccharomycetaceae; genus Kazachstania; species Kazachstania martiniae. The sequence continues at coordinate 4,121 of PPOM03000261.1, forward strand.
GGGCAGTATATATCTGATATATGATAGTTCTAGGAATTATTAAACATTACTAAGTGGGAGTTATGGTAGTTTCCGAGAAGTTCAATAAACATATCGCATATGGGAAGTATTTGAAACTCTACGATCTACATAAGAGAGTGTCCTTAGCACCGCACATTCTGAAAAAAATATTGAAGTTTTTCAGCCGTTTTGCATTCGCCGAGGTCGTCCATGCAACGTAAATCCTATACTCCTATAAAGAAACTTAGGTAATATATGTAAATCCATTATATAATCTCGGAGCTTTCTCGTTCTACCAAATTTTTCCAAGTTCTGGACAAGTGATCTACAACAAATTTTATTATCCTCACTATTAAAATAATGCAGCATCACAACTTATACAATTTATCCTTACATGTTAAAAAAACATAGAGATATACTCCCTTAAGATTTACTGACTGTTTAGAATTGTATCGGACATTGAAGTGTATTTTGAATATTAAAATACATATCCCCCTGTTTCTCTGAGCTGGTTTATTGCTTTCAATGTTTTTGTTTTTCAGTTCTGGGTCTCTTTCTTTCACAAGTAAGCCACGCAGAATATAGAGCCTTAATAATGTAAGAAGAAAAGAGAGGATTTGCTTTTTTGTTTTTATATATTCTTATGTAATAAGTGGGAAAGGGGTTCTAGCATATACAGCTATATGACTTATATGCCACTATTTTTGTTACTACTATAAGAAAAAAATTTAGAGATAAAAATTTATTACACATGATATTTTAGGATAGCTTAGGCTTCTCGGGGATTAAATTAAGTTCACTCCTAAAAATAAGTTAATATTGCTTTAAAATTTTATTTACCTAAAGTTTGAGATGCTATCCATTTTTGACCCGGCTTTAAAGTCACTAAATCTGTGACATGGCCTGCCTGTATACATATCATATTCTTATAGCCTGATTTTGGTTCAAAATCATCAATTTTTGTTGGCTTTTCTGTCCATGGATGCCATACTACGATATCTGGTAAGTTTTCTCTCTCTAATGAGTGAATTTCCGTCTCACCATCAATGACTTGCACAATACTTTTAGTGTCAACTTTTTCATAACTGTCGTAAGTTTCCTTATGGATCCTGATTACTGGATTCTCATCCACAAAGTGTGTTTCTGTTAGTATATCCCTGACATGAGCTCCTTTCAAATTCGCAACAGTTGTATTGTCAAGATCATTTAATCTTAGATAAGTATGAAATAACCAATTAAATTCTAAAGGCTCTGAATTGGATGTATTTTCAACCTGAATCTCTGTTTTAAAGTGATCCAGTTCTAATTCAATCGTCAGAACTAGCTTATATTGACCAGGCCATAGTTTGGTTAAAGGTTCCGCAATCTTTGGATTCAACCCAAATTGAACAGTTGCAGCTGTACCATCAACCTTTCCTAAAAACTCCCAATTACAACTTCTAACAAGGCCATGTTGGGGCAGTTTGCTCAAAAGAGGGTCAGTTTTGTTCCAATCGAAGACTGGAAAAACTAAAGGAATACCACCTCTTACCGGCCTGGATCCATCTAGTCTTGCTGCATCTGACAACCACAACTGCTCTTCACCCTTCAGCTTACAAGATAAAATGGTACAGCCATACTTTAGGATAGTAATAGATGTATTAGAATCGTTTGGATGAGTGACTATAATTTTTGAGCCTAAATCTTGAACTGACATATTGGAATGTTTACTTGTGTATTTTTTTGCAGTTTAATAAGTAGAATCTTAAAAGAAGGTAGTCAAATTAATACTTTAACAGACGCTTGGATTCTTTTTTGTTGAAGATATAATGGCAAATAAATTGAATAAAAGGATGAAATGGCAGATTTAAGTAGACAAAATTAAAATAGTTTCCCATTTTTATACCACTTACCTGAAATAATTTGAATTCATATAAAGCAACACTTCATTTGTAATTGATTCTGTCGGTACTATAACTATATTATTCCTTTTAATGTACAGAATGTTGAATACTTTAGCGCTATATCATTTTTATCAGTATTACGTGGTTTAGTTTTAGCCTTAGTTTGATGAGGTACGGCTAAAATTAAAGTCGAGAACATCATTCCACTACATCAGAGAAAATAATAAATAAAGAACATATGTGATCGGACATATAACTGGTGGTCAAGACTTCCCAGAGGCTTAAAGATTCCTTGCCAACAGAAGCATGTTTACCATTTGTGATACAACTAGAATGTTTTATTAAGGTAACTTTAAGCAGTTGGTATATCATGTTATATTAGTATTCGAATCTGATAAGAGGTTATGATGGTATCATTTATTACTAGTCGACCATGTCGGGGGTCTCAACTAAAGCGTTTAGGTCGTATATTGATTGTTTATTTAATATTACATGTCCTTGTTCAGTGATATCAAGAAAACCATCTTTATTTTCTTTGAAAGGCTAGTACTTCAGTACTCCCTATCTCTGTCTAAATTTTGTTCTCCTATTTTCTCACTTCCGTTTTGTAGCGCAATAAGAAGGATCACGTCATATACCGTTGAATAATACAATTGAGCCGGGGTTATCTATCTAATTGATCAACATCCAAATGTTGTAGTTTGGTGCTTATAATTGCTATAACAGTTTGCTATTAAAAAAACTGCTAAGATTTTAAAGCCGTTTAAGTGCAACTATATAGAAGCTACAATCACAAACGATACCTTTGAATATTTATATAAAAGAACTAAATTGGGTGATTAATATAGCAGTAATGATGTCTTATTAAAAAGATTTTATATTAAGCTAATAGTTTATTCTACCGGAAGCATTATATTCTACGGAAAATATAAAGAAATTAAAAGTAACAAATCAAAAAATGTCTAAACCAGTTGTTTTACGTTTAGGTGAAATTCAATACGCACAAGAAGCATGGAAACAAGCAGGAGAAGAATTGGATGTAATTACTATTCCAGATTCTACCACTCGTGAAGAATTCTTAAGACAGTTACAAGACCCAACTAGTAAACTAGCTAAGGTCAAGGTTATAGCCAGAACTGTTGAAAGTGCTGCTCAAACTGGGAGATTCGATAAGGAACTTTGTGACTTGTTGCCAGAATCTGTTATTGCTGTTTGCCACAATGGTGCTGGTTATGACCAAATTGAGGTTGCTCATTTTGATAAAAGGAAGATCCAAGTGTCCAACGTCCCTTCTTTAGTTAATGAGGCTACTGCTAATACAGCAACCTGGCTAGCCATTGGGGCCCTAAGAAATTATGGTTATGGTAACCGTAAGCTATTGGAAGGCCAATGGCCTATTGTTGGAGGTGCTGCAGGAGCACCTTTTGGTCATGATCCTGTAGGTAAAACAGTTGGTATTATGGGTCTAGGTGGTATTGGTAGGGCAACTATGAGGCGCTTAAAAGCTTTCGGTTTTAAGAAATTTATTTACAGTAACAGGCACAAATTATCACCAGAATTAGAAGATGGTGCTGAGTTTGTAACTGCTGATGAATTATTAGCACAATCTGATTTAATTTCTATTCATATTCCATTAGGTCCCTCTACAAAGCACTTCATTAATGCAGAAAAATTTGATAAAATGAAGACAGGTGTTGTTATTGTAAACACTGCCCGTGGTGCTGTTATGGATGAAATGGCCTTGGTTGAAGCTATAAAATCTGGTAAAGTTGCCTCAGCAGGTTTAGACGTGTTTGAAAATGAGCCAGCAATTCCCAAGGAACTAATGGAATTGCCCCAAGTTTTAATGACCCCACATATGGGTACCTATTCTGTTGAAACAAGAAAAAGTATGGAAGAACTAGTTGTTGATAATGCCAAGAGTGCTGCGTTAACTGGAAAAGTCCTGACCATTGTCCCAGAATTGAAAGATGCTGAGTGGGTTAAAAATTTATGATTGTAGAACTTAAGATATAATGATTTTTAATGATTTTTAAGATAGTTCGTTTTATTAAAAGTAAGCTAGAGTTTGCAGTTCACTTCACAAATATATTCTGTATATCTATATAACTATGTAATATCTCTGATTGAATTAATGGAAGTTAATGGCTAAGAACTCTTACTAAGATCCATAGATTTCTAGTGACGACAAGGTTAAAAAACAGTATCAGGAACAATAAAGGACTATTTCAGTTTGTTGTGATCATATCGGATATAACAAAAGTTAGGAATATAATAATAAAAAATGAATATCAAATATTTACGTTAGGTATACTCTACATAATGTTACTGTAAATGTTTAAGAAAGCAACATGTGTTAACCAAACAATTTTCTTCGAACTTTCCTTATTATATTTTGTATATCAGGTAAGCCATAATATCCCTCCATCAATATCATTACGGTCAAAACTGTGTTTTGAGGTCCAAATAAAGAAGAAATAAAACCCTTGATAGCGTCTGATTTATTTTGCACGTAGAGCTCAATGATAAAGGAGCTGGAAGACGAAAAAGTGTACAAATACGTTTTTGTTAATCTTTTCTGGATTTTAGCAGCAAATTGCTCGTCAGTCTTAGAATTGACTAAATAAAGAAGACGTAACGATCTTAGAAACTGAAAAGTTAATCCATATTGGACGAAACCCAGCAGAAATAAAAATAAGCGATTGTTGTCAAAATTTTTGCTGCCATATAGAAATAGGAATGTATTTAAAGCAGAAACTGATATCAAAACGTATATAAAATACCTGTGTAAAGGAATCGTAATTTTATCAGAGGAAAAGCTTCTTGGTAAAATTGGTAGCTGCATTTTGCCTGGATTTTATTTATTGCTTTAATTCTCGTTGTAAATTATTACATTATTATATATTGAATTTGTGCTCTTTATATGAACGATGCTTTTTACCTTTATTTGCAATTTGTTTAAGCCGCAATTTTAAAAAAAATAAGAAAAAAAAAATTGCATAAGTGAAAATGAATAAAGAGGAAATATCTAATTAACTTATTCGAAGAAAAATTCCTAACGGGTTACTTTTTGAGGAGAACTAAGTTTCACCATACTTGTTCTGTACTTGAATTATTCTATATGGAAGTATGGTTAGAATTACAGTAAAGAGTATCTTAGTTGTATAAGACAAGGCGCACGATTTTAAATTAAAGGATTCTTGTGCCAATGTATAGCATTAGTTCTATTAGATGAAAATTCGTAAATATACATTGTTTTTAATGGAGTACTATTATTTTGCGGATCTTTGTGATGATAACTTTCAGGCATATAATCTCACCAGCATTAATATAAATAGTTTGATACAAAAGACAACAACCAGGATAGACTTAATTTGCCTATCTTTACACAGCAGTAGATAGATAATAATAAAAGATTATAACATCTCAAATATCAATCGCAATAATATAAATAGAAATGTAAGTACCAGTTTGACTTTAACCTCTTGAACACTTTATACTTTCAGATGATATCTCGTTCAATACCTGCTAACTGCTGAGCGTGTATATGATATATTTTTTCTTGGTTCCGTGGAGCTACATATAGTAGTAGTCTCAAATTAATATATTCGAGAGAGAGGTCAACTAACTACCAATATCAATCACCGAATTGGGATTATTGTAATTGGGCGTGTTCAATAATAATGCAATTTGCATTATAAAGGTTTTTCATTATCAGCATTTTAAAGAGGTAAGTTGAAAGAGTTTCTTCATGTCGTTTTTAGTAACCGCGTAAGGTAAGTTATGATAATTATTGAGCGGCGATAAACAAAGGAGATGGTATGAGAGGCAAGTAGACAGTATTACTAGTAACAGTGAGTTGCCATTTCATTTTAATGAGAGGCCATCAACAGAAGTTTTCGCTATATATTATTTCCAATAAACTGGGTATATTGCTTTATGTAGACTTTGAGATTTTACAACCTATTTTTTACTGCCTTGTGTACATCATCAACACATAGAGGAGCAGTTCAAGGATGTTAGAAAAAGTTGTTTTTTAAAAAAAAAAACTCTCGGAACTCATAGATAAACCTAACAATTATAGGCAATAGAACTTTATTGTCTATAAGATGCTTCCTTTATTATTTATAAAGTATATAAAGAAGCAGTTGAACAATAAAGTTCTATACAAATAGTTCAAAATAATGATTAGTTGGTACATTCTCAATTTAACTCTTCTGTCGTCAAAATGACAAGTCGTATTATGACTACAAAATATAAATATTTATAATTTCTTAATAATATATTACTTGCAGTATCATTTCCCTTAATCAATAAAAAGATAAATCTACTCGATATTAATTAAATATACAGCACTATTCCAAAAGAATAAAAGCATTTTAGCAATTTATCTAGAAGACAAAAGTACAATTTTTTTTTTTTTATAACACTACCAGGGTCCACCTGAATGGGTATAGGTAGTTCTCTTAAACATACATGTAATGGTTAGATTTAGTTTTCGAGTATATAATAATTCAAGGAAATAAATAATTGATTAGGAAATACATGATGTAATATAAAATTTTATCTAATACTTCGTCTCCCTGAATTTCTATTTTCCTGCCATTGTAAATTCTCTTAAATGTCCTTTTTTTCTTTAGAGATTGTGGAGAGGTCTTCCTTGAGTGTATTTGCTTACTAAATCTCAGCCAGAGTAAAATTTCCCCATTCTCCCTCGATTAGAAAACAGAAATATATAATTGTTTTTAAAATATCATTTTGACCCTAGGAAGCTCTCTTACATCTTACATCCTAATAATTTTAAACTTCGAACCCATATTCGGCTGAAGAAAACTTTGCGTAGAAAATGTTACGGAGAGTCTCTCAGTAACCCCGACAAGAGAAAAATTCGTTATGCAAGCAGGTGTTGATTTCTTCAATGAGTCCGAGGATTTACACGATTAACAATTTTAAAAAATGAAAAAATTCTCATGATTCTCGCAATGAGTTAAATGAGGGTTAAGGACTAAATATGACCAGTTAAGAGTCTCTCCTACAACATGTTAAAGATTGGAACTCCTTTTTTTATAATCCACCTCAACAACTGGAATGCGTGAAATACAATATTATTAAATTAGTCTAAGCGGAGCCGTGATGTGACAACTCTTCTGCATCTTTAAAACTACATTTTCGATATGTGCTTTAAATATAGAATGAAAAACTTCGAGAGAAGTACTTCTTTAGCTAAGCATGGCTTTTTCTCGATAGTTCCGAAAATTTTGTGTCTCTGTATTGTTTGTTACATTTGTTTTATTTGTTTGTACGCACATTATCTAGTATTTGCAAGTAATAAAGTTTTCATTAGGATCTCACCTAGAGGTATGCATACTTATTCAGTTCGTCATCTTCATTTGATTAGGGATGATATTGCTCTACTCTATGTCTATCAAATCATACTATTGTTCTAGATTTTTGTTTTCCCTTGTTATATTGCAGGAACTTTAATGAATAGAGAGAGCTATAAACAATAGATCTATTAAATCTATTGTGCGTAGCTAAAATCAGATATGTTTCCCCCAAATTATACATATATATACCAAAAGCTTGCAAATCAGACTTTAACAAAATATATATACCGAAGTACTTATTCTCGATTAGCTTGTATCTGAAATATACTAAGAGCAATCTAATAATTACATTTAAAAAATTACCTAATTACGATCAAAATATTTCTCTAATATGAAAATATGATGCAAAAATTTAAGCTCACCAATATATTAGAAATTTGGTCATTATTTTTATTATTCCTTTACTTTAACTTAACTGCTGCACAATCAGCTCCACCAGCATGTAAACCTCAAGGTCCGAAAACCAACGGGTTTACTGTGAGAATTTTTCCCTACACAAATAATGATATGACTTCCATGAAAGACGCTACATTTTTAGGTTGGAAATATGCCAACGCTGCTTCTGTTGCAACAGTAACTGGTATTACAGCACTAACTCTAGATCCAGGTCTTCCATGTAATCCCCTTCTCGGTGGCAGTTTCATATGTCATTTCAAAGATGTTTTTTCATCTGCTGGTATTTACATTTGCTCCGGTAGAACATGTAGTAATGATATAGGAAAACCAACTATGGGTAACTTATTGGGTATAAATTATTACCTTACAAATTTTTTGCTTGAATACAAAGGTTATTTTTATGCAACTCAGACTGGTTCCTATACCATTACCTTTAACTCAATTGATGATGCAGCTGGTCTGTTCTTTGGGCACGATAAAGCATTTTCTTGTTGTGGTCAAGATGATGCCCCAATACAGACAACAGATTTTGATATTGGTGGTGTTTTGACAAGTACTAGTAAAACAATTTACTTGGTTGCCGGTAATTACTACCCACTGCGTATGATTTTTGTTAATGCGCAGAGATTTGCCTATATTGACGCTTCTATTAAGCTACCCGATGGGAATACTTACTGGAATTTAACAAACTTTGTTTATACATTCGACACGACAAGTTCCGGAGGTGCAGAAGATCCACAATGTGTCATTAGTTCACCAGTATTACCATCATCCACATCAACTAAATATCAGCCAACTAGCGCTTCCACAAGGACTACAATTTCAACTGCTACTACTACATTTACAGACGCCTTGGGTGTTCCTACTGTTGAAACAATTTATGTTGTAGCCACACCAACACATGCAACAACCATAACTAGTCAAGGTCCTTGGACAGGTTCCACAGCGCAGACATATTCCACTCTAGTCACAACGATTACCGGTTCAAATAGTGATGGCACAACAGAGACAATCTATTATGTACACACTCCAACCCGTGTTGCCACAACTACTGTTGCTAATCCATACTCTGGTTCAACAACTCAAACATATTCCACAGGCACTACAACCATCACTGGTACTGATGGCTTCGGCACAACGGAGACGGTTTACTACGTTTACACGCCAACTCATGCTATGACATCCACCACTGTTGGTCCATACTCAGGACCGACAACGGAGACTTATTCCACCCAGGTGATCACGAATACTGGTACGGATGGTCTACCAACAACGGAGACGATTTACTATGTGCACACTCCAACCCATGCAATCACCTCTACTACGGCTGACCCATACACTGGCTCAACAACGGAGACTTATTCCACCCAGGTGATCACGAATACTGGTACGGATGGTCTGCCAACAACGGAAACTATTTACTATGTGCACACTCCAACTCACGCAATCACCTCTACTACTGTTGGTCCATACTCTGGTGCTACAACAGAAACCTACTCAACAGGGACCACTACGTTTACTGGCACAGATGGTCTGGCCACAACGGAGACGATCTACTATGTGCACACTCCAACCCATGCTATAACCTCTACTACGGCTGACCCATACACTGGCTCAACAACGGAGACTTATTCCACCCAGGTGATCACGAATACTGGTACGGATGGTCTGCCAACAACGGAGACGATCTACTATGTGCACACTCCAACCCATGCAATCACCTCTACTACGGCTGACCCATACACTGGCTCAACAACGGAGACTTATTCCACCCAGGTGATCACGAATACTGGTACGGATGG
>PPOM03000262.1:0-32583 GCA_003708925.3 Kazachstania martiniae
GTGTATTCATTCTAAGTTGGGAAATATCAAATGTTGTACTTCAACTTTCTTTGAACTAGCATCAAAAGAGTAAGCTGATAACATTTGGAAGTATCACTATCAAAAACACTAAAAGCACAAATGAACTGGTCCACACAATCGCCATCCGGAGATTCTCAGACAGAGGATGTCCACTCTACTGTTCCTATTATACATATGACTAAAAATATATCTCTTGGTAATGCGGTTGAGGAATTAGTCAGGAAATACCAGGGGTGGACTCTTACCTCATATATGTCATTCAGGCCTCCAAACTTGATTGATATGCCCGAAGAGTTCCTGGTGGTGTTCGGAGACGAACCCTCAAACAATAGCAAGATATACCTCACCACACCGGTTATTCCTTCGGAAGACACGTTTCCGCCAGTTAGCTCGGTTCATTCTGACGTTAACCGTTACCTCAGCCACTATATAAACAATGATTTACAAAGAAAGAGACAGTACAAGATCGAATATAATAAATATGGACCTATTCGTGTTGAGGGCCTCAGCTATACGTTCAATCCCGACAACAAGTTTGAGCTGATATGTCCCGATGATCCTAAGAAGTACTGCCCGGTGTTGTTCCTGTGTTGCTCTAGAGAGATGGTATTCACCATTTACAAGCAGCTTATTTCGCAATCTCTGAAAGCTAGTAATAGGAATCCGTACCAGCCAAGTAATGTATTTGATGCAGTATTCCAGCCTGTGACTTTTGTGATAGATGGCGACCAACTCAGTTATCGTTACAACGTCGAAGAAAATAAAATATCACATGAACTATTCTTGAATGAGAGGGATTTTCACTTGAACTATTTTAATAGAATACTGATTGAGGATACCAGGAGCAAGGCGGATACTTTACTCTATCCTAAGACCATCGATTATACAGCCAGGTATGGTATACCGCTACCTCCGTATACAGAAGTCGCTGATGACAACTCTATAATGTGTCATTTATGATGTAGATATTTGATAGCAATTACAAAATAAGGATAGAATTATTCCATCTAAATTTGGTATGAGAGTCAATATAGCAACTGCCTATTGGTGTTGTAAAATGTAACAGTCAAGCAATATGTTGGGAATTCACTCGAAGTAATACTACAATTCATCCGATTTATCTCCCGTCTAACGATATTTCCCATTTGCACCAAGATCATGATAAGTAATAAAAAGAATGGTTTAATAGCATTATAAAGTTACTTCTTTTCCTTTGTTAATTGACGCTGTTGTACAAGCTTCATTTAACCATAATGGATTTCCGATTTACCTTTATTTGACATTCGTCTTGCCGCATATTATATTTTTCATAAGCATAACAAGAGGGCATGTTTATAATATGTCAGTTTATCGGCCTTTTCATAGTATGAAAATATCCTACCTAACAATTTTGAATGACTTATATTTCATTAATTAACGTCATTTTTCACTACATTTCTTTATTTTGTTTATATATACGTTATATATCTTCAATAATTGAGTTTCCTTTTGGTGACTGAGATAAAGAAGCCTGAAATCGTTCTAATTCTTCATCATTCACATTCTCTAAAACAGGAGAAGAAACTCTTCTTAATTTAGTTTCAGAACTTATATCTGATTCATGCAATTCATTGTCAGAGTAATCACTTTCAATTGCCTCCTCATTAGTTGCATCTTTAAAATTGATATCTATCTTTCTTATTGGTTTCATGTTCTTAATTTCTTTATCTATATCTTGGTATAAAACTCTTTGAGCTTGTTCTCTCTGTAATTTTATCTGTCTATCTTCTTCAGCTAACTGCTTTTCGTATTCGATTTGTTCTCTTAAAATTTTTTCCCTAAGAATTCTAGCTTCCTCTTGTTCCTGGGCAATTCTTATTTCTTCTTTTCTTTTAATTTCTTCTTTAGCAGCCTTTTCCCTCATATCATTTTCTTGAGCAAGACGCTCAGCTTCAATTCTCATAGCATGATCTTTTCTTTGTTGTTCCTTCTTTGCAGCAATTTCAGCACGTTCCTTCCTTTCAACTTCTTCGCCTAATCGCTTGCTTTCTGCCAGTATGCGATCGCTTTCGGATGTTCTTCTTTCTATTAATTGCTGTTGTCTCTTTGATCTGTCATCTTCATTTCTTTTCTTTTCCACTCTCTTTTGAGAAATTTTTTTTGTTTCTGAATGTTGCTGTTGAACTTTTGGTTGATCTTTTAAAATAACACCGACCTTTAAAAATGCAGTATTATCTTCTATGTTACAGTTCTGAACATAAAAGTCTTCAATGATAGATGCGAAATTTAAATTCTTGTTTAAATTATCGGAATGGCTAAAAATATTTAGGTATGAAGCGTCATGATTTAATTCGAGGGAATAACCTTTAAATGAGTTTTTGGCTAATTTACGACCGAGTGTCTTGATGTCAATGTTGTTCATTATGTATTCATTTTCATTAATATTTTGTTCTACGTAGTATTGATTACCAAACATATCCTGAACTAATTTATACTTTGGTTTCATAGTTTGTCTCAATTCCAATACTCGTTCTTCAATAGCGTCTCTAACAGCATTTTCAGGTAACACTTTTCTAATTGTCAACATTAACCCATTTTCAGTAGTTTCAGTTGAAATTTTCACACCTGGAAAAGCAGTAGATACTTTATTGAAGAATCTTTCACACATAGGTGGTCTCTGAAATGGAAATGCCTCGAAGGCTGGTAATTGTTCCATTAAACATGGGTTGTTAAAGCTATTAAACATATTTTTTTGTTGATTACTCTATTTTTTTAACTTTGCTAGAAAGATATTTTATATTTTTCTGTTTGTTTCAATTCAGAATACAGATTAAACATCTCTAAAAGAAAGTTGTTTTAATTCACCAACGCAATATCAAGGTCTTTTATACATCTATATTATCAATATGGGTTTCGCCACCATTAGTAATTCCGTCACTTGTTTCCTCCTTCTATCAGATTCTATAAAGTTCGTCTTTTTCACAGTCATTTTTTAACCCCACCATGATTACGTAAAAGAAAGTTCTCCGCGGACTGAATAAACCTTCTAGAAGATTCGCGAACAGATCAAATTAATGAAAGATATCACAATTAGAAAATGTAATTCCTAAATATTATCAGGTGCTTCATGCCTTTTAATTTATTACATTTCGACGTTATAACTCTTCATTATAATACTATTGGTTTAATAGATCATATTTTATGTTTTTGTTATTATCAAATTATAGATGGACATATTTATGAAAATAAACGAACAGTTACTAAAAGTAAAAATTATTATCTTAATTTATAAACAATATGCTAGAGAATATATATAAGATAAGTATGCCATCGTAAACTAGTAACTAACCTGTAAAATAGTCCATAATGAAACAGACCGTACCTCTCCACATGAAAAATCTAATAATCCCTCTTAACCATAAAGGTCTAATCTTATAAAGAAGGATGCCACAATTATCACCAACAAAGTCGTTCTTTTCTGAATCTAACCCAACTCCACTTTTAATGAGTCGCCTGGCAGGACAACCATGCCAAAAGTTCCATAGCTTAAATTGCTCACAAAGCGATTCCCTTTCTAGGTTTTTATAAAGGGGTCCTTTAGGCCCATTTATATATTTCCACTGGACGGGACACCATCTTTGTCTTGAATCTTTCCATGGTAGTTGCTTGTCACCCCAAGCGCCACCAAAATGTAGCCAACTTTTGCCAATTTCTTTTTCTCGTTCACCAATAGGTTCTATAGTTTCTCCATTATATGTGTATGCAAAATAATTCATTAATGGATCCCACATTGGACCTCTATCTGTAAAATCACTTAATGGCATAAAAAAGAAAGGAACATCATGCCAATGTTGACCAACTGAGGCATAGTTTGCATGTGTACCTCTTGCACTAAATATTAATGGTCTGTTAATAATTTCGTTTACTACTTTACCATTAACTCTTTTCAATTTTTTAACTTTTTCTATAGCACTAAAACGATACGCTGTACCACCACCATGAGCACTCATCCACAAATACTTTGGTTCACCTAAATGGAATCTAACTAAAGAGTGTTCCCAGTCCCCAACATGATTACCCCACGGCCCATTTCCACCTGATAAATGGACCCCAATTGAATGGATAAAAGTAAAACCAAAATGCATCTACCCAACCGTTGCCCTTGTCAACTATAAGTACAGTTGATTGACTATCTTTGATCAGACCAGTGCCATACTCCGGATGACTTCCTACTAACCATAAGGGATCTTTTGAAAAATCTTCATTGCAAGTCATATATAGCTCCTCACTTGGTAAATTAACAGAGGTGCCATTAGGAAGTCTATATCTATAACTCGACTCCAGAGTTGTCAGACTCAATGGACCTTTATCTACAATATTACCTGTACCATCTCTCAGGTGGAAATGCTTAACAAATTCTTCTATGTTGCCAGGCCAGTAGTGTTCTTCACTGTACAAATGAACTAATGGGCAGTTATCAAGCACATACTGTGGGACCTTATCTAAATGTTTCGGGAGACTTCTTGTTTCATCATTTAGTTCCCCTGGTGACAAAATGGGTGGAAGGTTACCCACCTCTTCAAAATTATATGGTGCCTCTGAATTTTCAGCCTGTAGGAATGGATCATTATCCAACCATGGTATGACAACTGCTTCAATAAGGGTTATATTAGCAAACCATGTCAAACACCAGTATAAACGCATACTTTGAATCTATAAGAAAAGAATAACAAAAACTAACAATAGAAATAAGTCAAATAATCTAGGTGCTTCTCCTCGTCAAACATCGACATTTACTTTTAATCTTAGTCTCATCCTATTTGTGATAATCTTCTAAAAACAAATGTCTTTCTTCTGTTCGCCTAACAAAATCGATTCCGGTAGCAGTGCCTTTTTTAGGGTTTCAATAAAATTAAATTTTAAGATTACAACTCTATAATTACACATAATTATTTTTTTATATAATCAAGAGTAGATGCATGTTATTCTTACATGGATTTTAAAAGTTGAGAGAACGAACCGTTGTGGGATTTCTTCCAATTTTTCAGGAACTTTGAGAATTGTGTCAAATCCATGTCTCCTCTTATCTTATTACAAATCTCAATAGCTTCATATCTATCAATCTTCTCCTCATTGATTAAATACACATAAAATTCAACAATGACCTTTCTTTCCTTATACATGGATTCAAAATCAGTTCTCCATTGCTTTCCATACTTTTTATTCATCGAGTGAATGCACTCATTACCTAATTCTGAATTAGGTGTAAACCATTCTAGGACAATGCCTTCAATAGAATCAATGTTCTTGTCAATCATAAATTTAGGTTCATTGATTGGTGATTGATCTGAATGTGATGATGTTAAATTCTTACGTTCTAGATCGAATTTACGTGAATTGGAGTTATACTGGTTGACTACATGGTCAAATCTTGGCTTCTTAGTCGGGTTAAAATCGTCATCGAAATCATCATCTTCGTTTTCATCACTATCATGCTCAATAGGGAACGAAGAAATGTTTCTTTTTACTGTAAGCCTGTCCAAATTGGACTCAATTTTATCACTAATCATCCTATCAATTCTTTTTTCCAATCGATCTTCAAAAGTTTCTAGTTGTTGCATAACGATGGAATCGATCTTTGAGGTGACTAATTCATTAACTAAATATTTTAATTCTTCCTGCATGTTTTCATCCACTGGCTGTTCATTGTCAGACGAGTCATTATCATCCGTGTCATCCTCATTACTTGACGATTCATCGATTGCTAGCAACTTAAAGGAGTTCTTTTTAGTTTGCCTAGTATTTGATGAGATGTCAGTGTCATCAAATCCCATCATTTTTTGGCTGTGTCTGATAATTTCATTTTTCAAAAAATAATCTTTAATATCCTTTGGAGTGGAGTTATTAATTTTTTCTGAAAGGGTATCATTGAGTGAGGATAGTTGTTTGATAATCTTATCCTTTGAAGATCTCTTGATAGATAAGTTGTCGAACACTTTTGATAGGAAAGTTAACAGAGTTTTGAAATTTGACAAAGTTTGAAACTGCACAAATTGAAAATTCTGTTTACGAAATTCATCCAATGTATCATCTGTAATACCCGATGATTGTTTCTGCATAGCAGGTATTTTTGATTGGGGTGATCTTACCCCTTGCTTGTCATCTTGGGAAGGATCAATCAAGATTCTATAAAAATCTGAAAGTGTAAACGGGCCTGAACCATCATGGGCCGAAGGGAGACTGAATGGTAAATTAGTATCTATTTCAAAAGTGGAATCATTCAGGTATGATTGGAAATCAGCATTTGCAAACATTTCATGTTTAAAAATATCATGCTCAGGGAAGATTTTATATATTACAGGTAAGTTCGAAACCAGGTAGAATCTCATCACCTCCATGACTTTCAGGAACTGCTCTGCTTCGGGAGAAATACCAGCAGAACCCCTACAATCTTCAATTTCAGGGAATACTTGTAAAAGTAGCGACATTGGTGGATTCATCTGATTCTTCTTGTATGAGGACGTGAAGTTAGTTGCATCTTCATAAGACACATATGGATCTTTGAAGTTAAGAATTCTCTGCACATCAAAGGGAATTCCACCGCCAAATACCGTGTCCTGTGGGGAGTGATCTAGTTTTTTGTTTTTGTATTCGTTACCCATGGCTAGAAACTCTGAGAAGTCCACGTCTACAGCCCAATGGAACTTTGACTCAAAATACAGTTTTTTTCTGTACGACAAATTGCAATATTTGAACACTGTGGAATAATGCACTCCCATTGTTGTTTCCCTCGGATACTCGTAGTTGAATTTTCCCTTCACAATAGGGACCTTATGGAATTCCTCGAGGCTGGGAAACGTGTCACCCTTCGACACATCCGTGATACCATAGAATCGTATGAATAGATAGGAAGCCAGTGATGTCAGAGGGCAAGCAAAAGGGCAGTCCTGAGGAAGCAGAGCCATTGGTTTGACGCCTGGCATCTCTACTGTGATAGTATTATTGTCAGTATCCGCTCTAAGATTCCCAAACTTGATCTGCGACCTGTCACTAAAAGAAAATTTGAGATAATTTGCCAATTGGAAATCTGCAAGAAACCTGAACTTCTCCAGAGAAGATTTAAAGTAAGACTTATTTAGAGTCGGACTATGTGGGTTCCACAGATTGGCGGAGACGCGGAAAAGGGCATCATAGGAGGCCCGCGTATCAAGTGAATGCAGTAACGCCAACTCCTTCAAATACTGGACATCCACATGGCACGTTTTGTTGCCATACAATTGACACAATGACTCCAGAAACGTGAAGGATTTAACATAATCTTCAAGCACCGAAAATTTGAAGTTCTGCGTAATAAATGTCTCAAGCAGAAACCAGTGGATGAAATACGCTGACAGCGGAAGATTCATATATAGCTCTTTCTCATCACGCAGCTGCTCTTCTTCCTGCTTGACCAATCCGATATACTTACACCACTTAACATACTGCGCGTTGTACGTCTTGAACTGGTGCAACGTCCGTGGCGATACAGATTCCAGTAGCTCCTGAACGTCTCTCATTGTGCTGTTTACTCAGTCTACAGCCAAAAAACATAAAACAGCCAACCACAACCTCATCACTACTGTATTGTATATATATACTCAAACATTAACTGAAATAATTTCACGCGTCTTTCAAATTACCCGGAAACAACCCCATTGCTTCAGCAACATCTGTCTTTGCTTCTTTCTCAAGAAAGAAGACAAATAAGCATCACGACTGGCTCTTTCTCAGACTAAAAAATACAAAATACATCTCTTCAACCTCACTAGAGCACATGCACATTCCATGCCTTTCGAACCACAACACTGAGTGATTTAGCCGTTACTTCCCGGTTAAATGCATACAAACATCCATGTGGCTGAGCTTAAAATAATCCCTCACGTGACCAAACCTCGCCTCTTCAACTGATTAATAACTCTTATCAATTCCATCTAACTAGAATGCACCAACATGAAACGATTAGCATAAAACTAACACCAAAACAAGATCAACCTGAAAAAACCGTACAACTGTAAAAACAACAACGAATAACATTACTACTCTTGGCATTTACATCACCATATAAATAAACCCTAATCCAAGTATATTAACCCTATTCCAGCCTTATTCAAAAAGAAAAATTTTAAAGTCAAAAATCCTCTCAAGACTACGATACCCACTGTGTTCTTTCTATCAGAAAGAACCAAAGTGCCTACTCTACCTCGTAAAATTTTCTTATTGCTTTAGCAACGATCCTATCTTTGTTTCATTCTTTACAATTAAGAGTCGCGTTTACTTACTAAACATCCTACAACTGCTATATACTTACACATAGACACATACACACATACACATAGCTAATATATTCATATGTGTATTGCTTGTACGCCTTTACGCCTGTACGCTTGTACGCATTGCATTACTATCGTAAGAATGCATTTTGAATCTGCGTGATTTAGCCGGCAGGATGTCTACTATATATTCCCTCGGTACGCTGTATATACTACTAAGACTAATGTTACTCGGACCCTTTTAAGAAAAAAAATTGAGATATTTTTTTTGAGTGATTATTTCAGTTTAGAAATTGGAATACTTTAAAGAATTAGTAGGGGTCCCTTGTGATTACTGGGGGTCTTTTCTTATTATAAACTATTTTATCGTATCTAATATTGTCATTTTTTTGATTTAATAAAGAAAATTTTTATTCAAATTTGGTTATATATATATGTATATATATATGTATGCATAATTTAATTGTTAATATTTTATATATACTCTTGTTATCTTTTTATTGTTTAAATAATCAAAGACATTTAATTTTTATTTACATATATTCTTAAGCGCATATGAGTGATATCGAATCAGTGAATTCATTTAACTCTCAGGAAACTAGTACATCATCATCCATTGATGGGGGTAATAATGACCAACCACAGCAATATATTCCTTCTCAACAGAGCCAGGATAATGATGATGATACGCAACCGAGATTGAAACTTACAAGGACGGAGACTGTCAAGACTTTACAGGATATGGGTATGACACGTAGGGCTCCAGTACCAGATATTAATGCTCCTCAGACTACAACGAAGACTTCAATTTTCCCAGAAGAATATACGATGGAAACGACAACGGGTTTAGTTCCTGTTGCAACTTTACAGTCGATTGGTAGAACATCGACAGCGATTTCAAGAACCAGAACTAGACAGATGGATCGTTCGATAAGTATTGTTTCATCCTCGTCAAATAACAAGGATGAGATGGATTATGAAGATGAAGAAGAGGAAGAACAGCGTACGGGTACAGACGATATACATGAATTGGATCCTGAAATTGAGTTTGTTACTTTTGTTACTGGGGATCCTCAAAATCCTCATAACTGGCCTCTTTGGGTCAGATGGCTTTACACCGTGTTGCTTTCTTGTTTGGTTGTGTGTGTTGCCTACGGTTCTGCGTGTATTACTGGTGGTTTAGGTACTGTTCAGAAACAGTTCCATGTTGGTATGGAAGCTGCTATTTTATCGTGTTCTCTAATGGTTATAGGTTTTGCATTGGGTCCATTGATTTGGTCTCCTGTTTCTGATTTATACGGGAGAAGGGTAGCATATTTTGTTTCGATGGGTCTTTATGTTATTTTTAATATTCCTTGTGCTTTAGCTCCAAATCTGGGTGGTCTACTAGTTTGTAGATTCCTTTGTGGTGTTTGGGCTTCTTCCGGTCTATGTTTAGTTGGTGGTTCGATTGCTGACATGTTTCCTTCTGCTTCCAGAGGTAAGGCTATTGCCTTCTTTGCCTGGGCTCCATATGCTGGTCCTTGTATTGGTCCTTTAG
This sequence comes from Kazachstania martiniae, assembly GCA_003708925.3. Lineage (NCBI taxonomy): Eukaryota > Fungi > Ascomycota > Saccharomycetes > Saccharomycetales > Saccharomycetaceae > Kazachstania > Kazachstania martiniae. The sequence continues at coordinate 9,850 of PPOM03000262.1, forward strand.
TTAACGGTTTCATCTCAGTCTCTACAGAAAGAATGGATTTAATTTTCTGGGTTAATATGGCTTTTGCAGGTGTTATGTGGATCATCGCATCTTTAATTCCAGAAACTTATGCTCCTGTTATTTTGAAGAAAAGAGCTGCCAAATTAAGAAAGGAAACAGGTAATCCAAAAATCATGACTGAGCAAGAAGCTCAAGGTATGAGTTTCAGCGAAGTCTTAAGAACATGTTTATTGAGACCTCTTTACTTTTCAGTCACAGAACCAGTTTTAGTCATGACATGTTTCTACGTCTGTTTAATTTACTCTCTATTATATGCCTTCTTCTTTGCATTCCCTGTCATTTTTGGTGAATTATATGGTTACAAGGATAATCTTATTGGTTTGATGTTCATCCCAATTTTAATTGGTGCTACTTTCGCCTTAGGTTTCACATTCTGGTGTGAGTCTAAGTATTTGCAATTAGTTCAAAGACGTAGACCAACCCCTGAAGATCGTTTACTAGGTGCAATGATTGGTGCTCCATTTGCTGCTATTGCCTTATGGATTTTAGGTGCTACTTCTTATAAGCATATTATTTGGGTCGGTCCTGCTTCATCCGGTTTATGTTTCGGTTTTGGTATGGTCTTGATTTACTATTCTCTAAACAATTATATTATTGATTGTTATGTTCAATATGCCTCTTCTGCTTTAGCCACAAAGGTTTTCTTAAGATCTGCAGGTGGTGCAGCTTTCCCATTATTCACCATTCAAATGTATCATAAATTAAACCTACATTGGGGTTCCTGGTTATTAGGTTTTATCTCCACAGCAATGATTGCTTTACCATTTGCATTCGCTTATTACGGTAAAAGTTTGAGACATAAGTTATCAAAGAAGGATTATTCTATTGATACTATTGATGCTTAATTCATTACCAACAACTTAAAAATTAATACCATATTCGTCATTTTATTAATAATCATATATTAATTAATTAATTCTCAAGTAAATCTATCTGCTCGACATATACAGAGATATAATTTATAGAAATAAAAAAAATATACAAATACAACATAATTATTAAACGTCTAAGATATGTAGGTTTAATGTATTTCTTCTACATAGAATAAATATTTCATATCGATTACTAAAAGATACTATTAACAATATCTGAACCGATGGCGGAACCAGCACCAAAGATTGCTGCATTACCTAATTTACTTCCGAACCCTGATAGTACACTATTACTGCCGCCGCTTTGCTGTTGTTGTACTGGTACCTGCTGAACTACAACTTGTTGTGGTGGAGGTGGTTGTTGGTAATAATTAGTAAAGGAAGGTGGGTAAGGGGCGGGTGGTTGCATTGGTGGTTGTTGATACTGAACCGGAGGTTGCGCATATTGTGGTTGATATAGTGGTTGTGGTGATGGCGTTGGAGAGTAAGGCTGTGGTACATCCAAATATGATGGTTGTGGTTGTGGTTGTGGTTGCGGAGGTTGTGGTGGAGGTGGACCCGATGGACGATGGACTGCACTGCTCGTACTACTATTCTCATGATGACTATCGGAATAATTACTGGGGGATGACCTTTCTGGTGATTCCTGACGTCCTCTCGAACTTTTTGAGTCGTTATTTGAACCACTAAATGCTGGTTTAACGTAGTTAGCAGGGAAAGTACCAACTTTACCGTTACATCTCCCCTTGTACCAATCTGATGATAATTTTTCGATGATCTCAACCTTATCACCTACTCTTAATGGTAAATCACCATCTTCTTGGGCCTTAAAATCATATAAAGCTTCCATGAATTCGGTAGCTCTTACAGGGGCTGCATTTGGTTCCCATTTTTTTGGAAGCTTGGCTTCAAACTGGTTAAAGGTATCTTGGTTAATCACATTATTTTCTAACAAAAAATCTAATTCTGTTCTAATAGTATTTAAAGAACGATTAATTAACGCACTGGACATTTCCAAAATTGATCTTTGGTGTTGCTTGGCTAAAAACTATGAATTGGTTAGGAAGAGACAAGTTTATGTAGTCAAATTGATTTTTAAGATGGTAACCACTTCAAATTGAGCGATTTTCCTAAAGCCATTAGTAAAAAAACCAAAAAAAATAAAAATGATCTTATTTGGTTTTATATCATATTATCTGCCTTACCAGTGATATAGGGGTTAACGATGATGCTTCTAAATGTAAAATGATTCTTTTAGTAATTACATAATCATGTATGTATATTTATATCGTAACGAATGAAATATGAGATCTTGAATGAAGCTTCTTTTTTTTTATTTTTTTTATAAGACAATTAACCTAACTCATTACATGTCTTATTACAGTTTCATTTCGGTATCTTCATCACCATTTTCATCCTTTTTAGTGATACCAGTCTTAACTAATAATTCCTTAATTTCACTTGGTTTGAAGATTTTTTGGTAGATATCACCATCCTTGCTTTTCTTAATTGTTGCAAATTCCAATCTATCATATGTTAACGAACTACTGTCAGTAGTCTTTGATAAGGTCTTTAAAGCCAACTCCATTGCCTCATCAACTGTCATTTCATCCTTATAATCCATTTGTAGTAAAGTTTGTGCAGCTGAGGTATTGGCCCCTACACTTATAGCTTTCCAACCAGTATAGTTACCTGATGGATTTGATGTATATAATTGATAACCGTATCTGTCATCATAACCTGCATAAATGAAAGAAACACCGAATGGTCTTAAACCACCATGTTGGGTATAACCCTGCTTTATATCACTTAATCTTCTCACTAAAATTTCAACTGGAATTTCTTCATTGTAAGTCTTTAAATAATTTTGTGCATGGACTCGAGCTGTATTTATCAGAATTTCAGCATCTGCAGTAAGACCTGCAACAGCAACAGTAATTTTATCACTTAATTTATACAATTTTTCTGTGGAGGTATCTTGTTCCAATAATGCACTTGTAACTTTTCTTTCAGCTGCTAAGACAATACCGTCTGAAGCCATAATACCAATAGAAGTACCTGCATGAGAAATAGACTCTAAAGCATATTCAACTTGATATAGACGACCCTCAGGTGAAAAAATAGTAGTTCTTGAATCGTATCTTCTAGATCCCATTGTACCTTATTCTGTTTGCTTATCCTATATTATTATCAAACTCAATTAACCTTGCAAAGATCAATTAATTTTAGTAAACCTAATAAACTATCTTAACCTGTTAATTATATATATTTCTGCGAAACAAACGCTGCTATTCAATACTCACTATAATTTTACTTATTAAACTGTTAGTTCGCCACCCAAAATTGAATCCCGAAATTTCAAGTTATATGTTCGGGTAAGTCAAGTAGATAAATTTAAAGGTTACATCAAGGTACATAGTCATAAATCATGGCTATTGGTTAGTAGTACCTAAATATACTTATATGACTTCATATGTGGAATCTAGTACAATTACACGTATATATAGTGATGTATTAACGTGTCTATTTTATTTTACTCTTGATTGTTCTCTAAGCACTTTAGTAGTGAAACTAAACACATTATTAAGGGTGTGGTTTATACAGGACATATATTACCATACAAATATCGATAGCTGTTCAACCAAATAAAATCTGTGCATAATGAGAAATTTGGGTTTATTTCTTTTGTAGCCCCCCTTATTATTGATATTTCTAAATATAAATTGGTATATAAGCAGCAGTTTTTGAAGTAGAGTTATGTATTATTGTCTCCATTAAAATATAGTATATCAAAAAACCTCTTCTCAATGTCTACAATTTTATATAAATCTTCATTAAAACAATCCATCAGAACATTTGGAGCTCCTGGATTATTTACGATCAATAAAGGAAGAAGTATCTCATCCTTTTATGATTTACACCCTCAAGATCAAAATGGAAGGCCATATGATTTCTCACAATTAAAGAACAAGGTGGTACTAATTGTTAATGTCGCATCTAAATGCAAATTTACAGAGCAGTACAAGGACTTGGAGAGACTCTATAGATCGCATAAAGATAATGGATTTACTGTTTTAGGTTTCCCATGCAATCAGTTCGGTAATCAGGAACCTGGTACCGATTCAGAGATCCAAACATTTACTAAAGATAACTACGATGTTACTTTCCCTATTCTCAAAAAGATTGACGTGGATGGTAAGAATACAGACCCAGTTTATGAATTTCTTAAGTCCAAAAAATCAGGCATCCTAGGTATCAGCGCTATTAAGTGGAATTTCGAGAAATTCTTAGTTGATAAAAAGGGTAACGTAGTAAACAGATATGCTTCCACAACGAATCCGGAGAGTATTGAACCAGATATCAAAAAGTTATTGGGCTAGTTCTTTAAATTTTTGCAAGTGTATATTGTTTTCTATATATATTTACGTTTCTACTAATATTCATTACAACTCTAATACAGGCTCTGGACGGCTACAAGCAATAACCTCTCTTAAACTAACTGCTCTATCATTATTATGCAGGGGCAAGATCTTGTCATCCTTGTAGATAACCTTCCTACCAACAATTGGAACCTCCTTATTGAATGAATATTTCTTCATGAAGTTCCTTAATGTTCCAACTGCTACATTCTCTTCCTTACCTTTCATAATTGGAGGTAGTAATTTGTTCAACTCTACATTATACACTGATAATGATTTAGTGCTCTCTCCCGAACCATCTCCAATTATACCGTCATCATCTTCATCCTCACTTTCGTCAGGATTTGCATCTGCAATATGTGACTTTAATGTAAAAAACAGTTCTTGGGCCTCTGGTATAACACCAATCCAATTCATTAACAAGGTTTGTAATTCAAACGTACACTCTGATTTACTAAAATCAAATTTGTTATTTTTGATCAGAGTTTCAACCATAAAACATATTAACGTCATTAAACCAACTGAATAAAGGGAAACTGCATCATCCTCCGTTTCATCTGGTGTAGATATATCTTGATTATCTTCACTTCTTTCACGTGGAAGATGGTCCTTTGAGGAGAAATATATTGCCGCATTTGTAAAAAACTCCTGTAATAACATTTTATTTTCAATATCTGAAAGTAACAAGGGACCTTGTCTTGAGAATGGTAATGTTGTGTTATTAGACATATCATTCTCAGTATTAATTTTCTTCTCATCCTCCCTATCGTTCAACATAAGATTATGCAGAAGTGCTTTTCTTGTTTCCTTTTCTGTTGATGTACCTTCAAATTGCTGGCCTCGGAATCCCATCACTAATTCAAATATATAATGAATTAGTGAATGGTTCAACTCCATATGTGTAATATACCAAATTAATACTCTACGATAACCTGTGCACATTAGCATCTCGTCCATTAATCTCCATGCAATATTATGATTCAAGTATATCATCTTTTCAAAAGTTGATGCTTCACACCACGTATCATAAATATCATCTGGGGTGACTAGCTCGCTTGCATCTACGGCATTCTGATCAGATGGTAACATATTCTTGAAAAACATGTGGTCCTGCTCATTTTTTACAGACGATGCAACGTACTTCAGAAGAGATAAAGCTTCGTCATGGTCTAATTTTTCAGACGTAGCTCGGTGCATTAAGTTGAGAACAACCTGCTTATTAGGTCTTTCAATGAAATCATATGTTGGAGAATAATAAAGATTATACCCCCTAGGTATATCCCTCCAATCTTTACCACTGTAGTCAAATTCAAATGAAACTTTAGATCTCATAGAGTATGGACTTGCAGATGCATAGGGGTTAGAATCATTGTATAAATCTTCAGTTAAAGCATCTTCTGCATCTATTTCTTGTCTATCGTCATCTCTATTGAAGTCATAATATTCCCTATCCTCTATTACCTTATCATCCTCAAAGATACAATTACATCTTCTTTTTTGATATAGGCTATTAGTTTTCCTTTCTGGATCTTCATTCTCATCTAGTTCATCTTCGGTGTCATCAGAATCAAGTGAATTATAATCTGCATATTCATACTCGAACATATATCTAATGTCCTCATCAAATCTATCACCTGCCTGTAAATCTGACAAAAGATCCGTTACATCCTCAAGATCTAACCCAAATGCTAACATAGCAGAGGCATGTGACCTTAAATCAGCGTACAATGCACCCTGACATAACTTTCTGCCATGTGGTGACATAAAAGTGTTCAATGGCTCATGTTTAAAATCATGACTATTTGCTTCGACATGATTGTTTAATATAGAAGCAATTACAGAACGTAAGGCAGAAGCACCTCTAATGGTTGCTCTAACCAACAATGGTGTATCAAAAGTTTCGTGCGCCTCTTCTAATCTATCAATCTCCAAACCTAATAAAATAATGCAAGAAAGGTTTTTCCATAATGATATTAAAACCGATAAGAAGGGATTTAGCTGAATTGGAACATCTGAGTATAATTTGTAAATTGTGTAAACGGCCATAATATCGATCATGTATACTAATTCTAAATCTTGAGTATTTAGACCATATGGTAACCATTTATCTAAGTGTGCTTTCCAATCCTCTTCAGAATTATTGTTATTAATGGATGTTAAAGTTTTGTAATCGGAACAATTCAAACGTAACAAGGATTTCCTTAGGATCTTGTACATATTAAAGCTTACCGTAAACTTCCAATCAAAGCCATTTAATTCAAATTTATCATTCATATTAGACTGTAAGGACTTACCAATAAGACCAATAAACATCTCATATATTAGGTCAATCGAAATAATATTCTGATCGCTAGGAGCGGGTTGTGTCAGTGGGTCTACTAGACCAACTATTGTATTAAACTGTAATGATAATAATGGGGAAGGGGTTGACTGCAAACCTAAAACTTTGAAAAGTATATCGTGTCTCATACAAGTATGCCATAATAAGTTTGATGACTGTAGTGTACCGTTAGAATTTAAATCAAATTGGAAGACATGCTCATTTGGTGATTGTTGTGACGGATTCTGCTGAGAATCTAGGAATTTCTCGGTGGAAGTTTCTACTACAACTTTATTGAAAATGTCAGTCTCTTCCTTCCTGAGACCCAATCCATCCACCATATTAAAACCAGCTGTTATTAATTTTTTATTTCGTTCTGTTAAGAGATCCTCAAATCCATTTTTTTTATCCTTTGAATGCAAAAGCCAAGTGTACACAGTTCTAAGATATGTACCTGGATTCCCTTGGAGACCATTGAACTTGAGAGAATCAGATAAAGCGTACCAACTATAGTGTCGACGGAAATCAAAGGTTCTTCTGTATGACTTGATAAGTTTTGGGAATATTGATAATTTATAAGCATTTAATATTAGAAATCTGATATACGGTTTGAAGAATAAAAGAAAATCTACTAAAAGATTATAACTCTCATCCATAATTAATGCAGCTTTTGTAGATTCATTATTAAATAGATTAGATAGATGCAGTTTGAAATTTGGTTTACAATATTCTCTTGGTATTGGGTAACCTACTCTATAATTAAGAATAAATTTACAAAATTTTAGAAGATATTTATCTTTGTCTTTTTTCCAGTCTTTATGAAGTTGTTTATAATAAGTTTTATCTCTATTTACTACAAACCATTTAACATAATTTAAAATTTCTTCAGATGAATAACATATTTCAATGAAATAAAGCAACTGTGCCATCGTATGACCTGCCTGAGTAGTAAAGAAAGAAATAATAAACGTTTCAAATAGTAAGGAATCATCCACATTTTCTTTATCCTTTAAATATTCTATCAAATTGGTTAGTGATGGCTTATACTCATTATTTGTAGTTTTCCTCAAGGACGTAAATTCTTCAACTGCCGGAAAAGACCCATCGTATATCTCTTCTATCTGTCCAAATACACCTTCCATGGCCACATGCAGATGACTTTTTTGATTAGCTTTCTCTCTTTTTATTTAATGTTATATGTTATTAACATTTGCAAATGTAGAATTAAATTTATTTTAAATCTCAAGGCGGCAAACCGGGTAAATTAGGTTGTTAGCAATTTAAGTAGTAGTTGATTAAACCATTGTAAGCATTGGTATCATTTGCTCTTAGGATAGCAGCCAACTCTAAGTTTAGTGGTGAATCTGGGTTTGGCTCGTTGAGTAAGCGAAGTATGGACTCAATGCAATACGTTAGGTTATAAACAGGTGACCAACGATCTCCGAGAATATCCAAGCATATTTCGCCTGTTGTGTAATTGACGTTAGGATGGGGCATTGATTTAGGTTGAAACTTTATCTTTGGAGGCTTTGATGGATATTCACTCTGCACTTCTATATCCAACATGAACTTACGACTATGATATGGGGAATCAGAAGATGTTTCTATCAATGACTGCCATTCTAATAGATTATCGTCTATGGGTTCTAACTTTACTATTCCAGTATGTGTTTCCAAAGTATCTCTCTGTAATGCACCATATTCTTTAAGGATTCTGTTGTTTTGCATTGTTCTTGTCGAAGCTTGCTCTCCAGTCAGTGATCATTGGTCAAAAAAGCATTATATAGTAACTGTTTTTTTGAATTCTAAGGCGTGAAAATGAAACGAATTTTAAAGGAAGGAAGAAAAGGCTCTACATTGATTAATAGTAGTTGGAAAGAAGGTAGTAGGGTTAAAAGATTGAACAATGAGTGCGAGACTAATTAATGTATTGAGTAAAATTGCTATTCCAGCTGGTATTTTAATTACCGGTGTGGATTATGCTATGTATGATGTCCAAGGTGGTTCAAGAGGTGTAATCTTCGATAGAATTAAAGGTGTTAAGCAACAAGTTATTGGAGAAGGTACTCATTTCCTAGTACCATGGTTGCAGAAAGCTGTGATATTTGATGTGAGGACTAAACCAAAGAGTATTGCCACGAATACTGGGACCAAGGATTTACAGATGGTTTCCTTAACATTAAGGGTTTTGCACAGACCAGACGTAATGGAATTACCACGTATTTATCAAAACCTGGGACCCGATTACGATGAGAGAGTGTTACCATCGATTGGTAACGAAGTCTTGAAAAGTATTGTAGCCCAGTTTGATGCTGCAGAGCTAATTACACAGAGAGAAGTTGTCTCGCAAAGAATTAGAAGGGAATTGTCTACAAGAGCCAATGAGTTTGGTATTAAATTAGAAGATGTTTCAATTACACATATGACATTTGGTCCAGAGTTTACAAAGGCTGTTGAACAAAAACAGATTGCGCAACAGGATGCTGAGAGAGCTAAGTTTTTGGTTGACAAGGCAGAGCAAGAAAGACAGGCTTCTGTCATAAGAGCAGAAGGTGAAGCAGAGTCCGCGGAGGCCATTTCTAAGGCTCTAAGTAAGGTTGGGGATGGTTTGCTGCTTATTCGTCGTCTGGAAGCCTCAAAGGATATTGCAAGAACGTTGTCGAAATCTTCAAACGTAACGTATCTACCTAACGGTGGCAAAGAAAATGAAAATCCAAACTCTTTACTGTTGAATATAACTAGATAGTTGCTATATAGTGCAAGGAAAAATTTCAATGAATATAAACCTTCAATTGTGATCTTCTGTTGCGTTACTTAATATAATAAGGGATAAATGCAGAAAATAGGGAATTGAGCTGACTTGCCCTTATTTGGCCAATAGAATTCTAAAGAACAAAATCAATTATAAAATATAGAGAACTTAATATTAAATATTAGAAATTAGAAAATAAAATCAAACTCGATCCATAAGGGATCTCATGGAATATGGGAGCATAAGCACGCGCACCATGATTATGGTACGTTGTGTATGTAATAGTATACTTAAAAAAAATATATATACAATTCTGAGTTAAGAGACGTATTAATTGCTCTTGGGGGTTGGAAACATACACTGCCAGAGGGTATAATAATAATAATTTAAAAATAAATGTGCATTACCAAAGTGAGTGTTGACTCCAAGAATTCAAAAAGAAAAACAAAAGATCTTAAAAAAAGATCATTAAGTTTAAACTTGAGAAATGTTTGGAACACCACCATCAGCAGCACCACCGCTTCTTCTCTTACCGTAGAATCTAGAACCAGAGAAGAAAGCACCATTTTGAATTAAGCTAATAGTAGACATAATGAACTTAGCGAAGAAGATAGCAAAAGAGAAATATAGGAAACAGATTAAAGCTTGAGCTTCTCTACATCTGAAACCCATACCTTCAATAATCTTATTCTTTTCAATGTAGTGTTGGTTACCACATGAATGAGATCTAATACCGACAGCAATGACAGTAGCAGCAGAGAAAGTAAAAGACCAGTTAAGGAAATCTAAGACAAAGATGACTAATGGCCATGCTAATGGTTGGAAGAAATTAGCGAAAATACCGTATATGGAATCGGTAAGTAAACCGAAAGCACATGTGAACATACAATAGTTAACTCTTGAATTGTGATGTTTTTCAGTGTTCAATAACGCAGAGGTTAAACCAATTGAAATAATTAAAAACACAGCATTTACTATACGTAAAAGGTTATCAGTTACACTTAACATTGTTTATTGTTTTATTTGTTTGTTTGTTTGTTTTGTTAGTTTTATTGAATATTCAAGAGAAATAGAAGAATAATCAAAATACCGAATTATTAAAGATTAAAACAACATATTCTTCCTATCCCAACTGCCCATATATATACATCCAGATACAACACACATATCTATATCCCATCCAACAATTCTTACTCCTAGACGATGAGCTTCCTTCTCCCAATACGGTAATTCACAAACAGAGGGATCAACTGAAAAATATTATCGCTAACAAAGATTTGCAAACAAACTGCCTCATTGCCACGGGTGTTTCTGTTCTCGAGAAAGAAAATGTAAGAGGCCCCTTTCTACAGCACAAGAAACCACTATTACTAACTGTCGCTACCTATATTGCATAGTATTCATGAAATAATACAAGGTCCTATCAACAGTATGTTCTTCGAGGGATGGGTACTATGTATGCAAGAGAGGACGGATTGGGTAATCGGTAAACCAAATAAGCAATTAGTTGATATATGCGGAAATATTATTGCTTGTTAAATGATGTGATTTTACTTACTTGGGAAACCGACTTGGGAGAGCCGTTAGTTAGTAACGCCCTTTGAGGGAGAGTGTGGTTTACCCATGAAACTGTAGAATCTTTGAGGGATGATCACCCTTTTATCAAAGAAAAAAAAAACAACGGTTTGTTCGGTTGGGTTTTAGATTTCTCTCTTTCCCTTTCCTCGTCGACGACGTCTTTTGTCGCTCAACCCTCGACATCTTGCCGTGTCTCTCCAGTATGCTTTATATACAACAGGGGTATATAATAAAAACAGCGTTTTCTTACTATTATCATACACTCTTGAACAAAAGTAATAGGCATATACACATATACTTAATAACCATGTCACTTCTTAGGAAAGTAACGTCTAATGCTACAGACGCAACTTTCGATCGTATCATACAAGAGACGGCTTCCCAATCGTCAATTACATCCTCCTCCAACAAGAGCAATAGACAGAGATCTCTATTAGATTCAGTTACATCACAGTCAAATGATTATACTTCACCATTCAGAGCAAACAATTTGTCTCAGGAGGCAAAGAAGCAATTGCAGTTGACGAAGACATCCAAGTTTCCAACTACTTCCGCTACCTCATCATATAACAAGAGATCTTATAAAGATCAAGGGTTTGTAGATATCCACAAGAAGAAACCAAAAGATATAAACTTTCCTGTTTATTTGATTGAGAATGAGCAAAGGCAAGAAATATTGTTAAAGGATCTAGATGAAAAAGAGTCGAAATTGAGGAGGTTTCAAGAATCCCAAATTATCGATGATTTGACCTCAAGAAAAAAAGATGATCCAATGCCTGAAGTTCTTGAACCAGATGAAAGTGAATCTTGTGAGCCTGAAGAGAAGATTGATACTACTAACAGAATTGATGCTGAATATGAGTACCCACGTCCTGCTCCAGAAGAACCTGAGCAAAATGAGGACGACTTACATATCGGTCCACCCGACTATGATATTGGACAAGAGGGTGTTAACGATTTACTGATTGTTTCTAACCATCTAAACGATGCTAACGATATGGTTTTACAAAAGGAAATTAGACTTGAAAAACCACTTACCGACACAACTAAAATCCCTCATGTTCCATTCAAGATAGGCGATAAATTAGTCACTGAAAACACATTATTGGCTACTCCAGAGAACCCAGAAAGAATCGTTAAAATTGACAAGTATGGCCATGTTTCGAAATATGTTCATGACAAAATTCAATACGACAAGAAAGTCCAAGCTAATGCAATTAATCAAATTAATGTAGATCATAAGAAACATATGATTGATACTAAGGCTGATTATGAGGCACGATTCGCTGCTATCAATAAAGAAAAATTGGAAATTTTAGAGAAGATCAATCAACTGAACTTGGATAAAATCAACCAACTGGATGTTATTCAAAATAAGTTAATTAGAGATTTGTTTTCATCCAATTCTGCTTTTGCAGATGACAAAAATTTGGTTTTGAAAAATACTGAATTAATTAAGGAACAGAAATTGAAAGAATTAGAATTTTTCAAGGAAAAGAAGACTTTATTACAAGGAGAAATCAATGAAATCAATTTAGAAAGAGACACATTTGCCAACGATTATAACACTTCGGCCAATAATTTATCTGATATCTCACAGAGATTAGATGCCAAATTATTCAAATTAAGTCAAGTCAATAACAAACAATCTAACTTAAGTAATGATATCGAGGAATTACAATTAAACAAGGCTAACCTTGAGAAAGAGATTGAAGCGAACAACCAGACAAAGGCCACCAATGTGGATGAAGTTGAAAAATTAAAAGCTGGTACCCACGAAAAGAACGTACAATTAGAAAAAATGAATAAAGATATTCAAACTAAATTGGCTGCCTTGGCTATTGTTAAGGAAGAGGTTTCTAATGAGCACCTAAGTTTAGCTAAGCTAACAAATGAAATTGAATTGGAAAAGAAGAGAAACCAGGAATTAATGGAGGAAACTCAAAGAAATTACGAAAATAAACTAAAAGAGAAGGACTCCGAGTTAAACACTAAACTAGGTGCCTTAACTAATACTCATGATGAGGAATTGAAGAACCTAAGAGCAAAGTTTGACCAAGAATTGAAGGATGCGCAGGAGAAGGCAGCAAAAGAAGAAGCCGCTAGATTAAAAGCAGAAGCAGAGGCAGAGTCACAACTGAAAGCTAAGAAACTGGCAGAATCGCATGCGAAGAAAGAAGCAGAAGCAAGAGCTAAGGCTGAAAAGAAATATCAGGCACAAGCTGCAACCAATCCTCGCCAGAACAATTCTCTATATTCTTTTGAAACAGAAGAAGAAGTCATATATCAATGATTATATGTGCTGTTCTTCTGTCCTAATTGGACGTTTATCTTTAAAATTCCACCCTTATATAACAGTATTTGCTTGTAACAAATAAAAATAATAACTAAAAAAAGAGTATTTATTACATTTATAATTGATAATTAATGAAGCTAATAAAGATCAGTCTTAATCTTTTTTTCTCTCTCTGTCTAACTTGGCATTGAACTGTTTATTCCTTTCACTGATGAAACCATCATCACCTCCGAGGCCTGATTGTCTATTCAGTTTCTTCTTAGTAACTTGATATCGTTTCTTGCTTACCAGATTTAAATGATTAACCAACTTATCAATGTTATTTTTATATTTGATGTTATTATCTTTCTTAATCATTTTGAGATCTTTGTCATAAGTAAGTTTGGCGGTGCGGTCTCCCTTGACATCTTCATTTCTTTGTTTCAAACCATTCCGTAGCTCTTGCGTTTCGAATTCACGTAATGTTGTATTCATAAGTTTGATATTTTTGGTGACTTCATCATCGATATCACCGTTCTTTTCAAGTTCACCCTCGTCTTTGAGACTATAAACTTTTGGTTTGCTCTCGTCATCAAGTAGCTTTCTATTAGAAATTCTAATATCTTGACATTTAGCACTTAAAACTTTGAATTGTACCTTTGCTTCTTCAATATCCATTATCTATCTATTCATCTTCAGGGACCACTTACGGTAGTTCTTTCTATGTGAGTTATATAATCTCAGGTAAAAGGTTACAAAGTTACCTTATACACTTGTACTAGAACATCCGTTAGCTCTTAAATGAGAATCATAACCTACGGGTTGAAAATTTTTCGAAATTTGAATTACTTAAGAAATTTAAAAAATGATGAGATGCCCTCTAAAAGTTTGCATAAAGAAGTTATGAAAGATATAAAAATAATATTACTTCAAAATATCTAATAGAAAGTGTAACATTGATTACCTGAGTAAAAATAATGCCTTCTATTTCACAGCCTTTTGCTATTACAACGATCCCAAAGCAGACTACAGCAGCTCCCATTATTGTATCTACTCATAACTTAACCGCAACTACAAATACATTAAGCATTGCTATATCTAAGTATGCAATCTCCAAGTTTGTTATAAATCCAACTCCAAAATTAGTGGATAGTATTGCTATCCCTTCAAATGAGAGTATTACTGCGTTTAATAATAAGGTCTATGGTTCATCACATTCTAACAACACCTTCTTCCTACATTTAAACAAAGATACAAAAATTTCTATCCCATGTGCTGTTGTTAATTGTGTATCAAATGACTCTGGGGAAACTATTGTTGTCTTAGAAAATGGTACGATCCAAAAGTACAAAGATATTACCATGGTCAAGTCACACGTTATTCCACACAAAGATATTGTGAAGGCTGAATTCATTAGTGAGAAATACTTATTGATTATTACAAAAGATGGAACTTCGTTATATGAATTAAGCCATTTTACAGAGTTACGTTCATCAACCACTTTAACTGCCAGTAATGAAGACGTGGAAATTAAACAGTACAAAGATAAGATTTATAAATACGATTCCAAATCTTTTAAATTCGATGTCTATGAATTATCTTCATTAACTGAAATTCATTCTATTAAGCTTAGCTTTTTAGATGATAAAGTTCAAAACTCTACATTTGTTGTTGTTGCTGATAATCGTATTGTATTGTCGTCTGACAATACAATCTATCTATTGGATATTTTCTTGGGTAGTATTATTGAGCAAACTACATTTGACAATCTAAAATGGTTCAAATTGTTAAATGCAGTTGAAGATGGATCTTTTGTTTTAGGTATCTCATGTAAGAACTCAAATGCCATGTCATTAAATATGATCAACTTAGAGTTAGGTAGTTGCACACTAAAGGACTCATTAGGGAAGAGTTTCCAAAACTTTGTAGCTCAGGAGGAGAAACCTTTAGTTTTAAAATCATTATTTGGTGCTGACAACAACTCAAATGAAAATGATAGTGAAGAAGAAATTGAATTCGACTATAATTCCATTTACAATGAATTAAAAAAAAATGTCAAGAACGTTAGCAAATTTGATTCGATATTTTTTGATAAATTTAACATAAAGGAAGAATATTACACAGAAAATGATAGATTTATAACAAACCAGGATTTCTTAGGACGAATTCTTGATCTTATATTTGAAAGGTATACATTTGAAGAATCAACTTCATATCCAAGAACATTAACGTTCCTTCTAACACATCCACTTCTACCAGCTAATAAAACTAATGATTTATTGAACAAATTTAAATTAATACCAAGATTATACAAACAAGCTATTGTTACATGTCCAAATTTACCATTATCAGAACTGTTACAGGAGTTATTCACTATTAAGAATAATGAATTATCACTTGATATATCCTTACGAATTTTACAAGATTTCACAAAAGACTTAATTAAGGATGAACTAAAAGACTTACCAAAAATTGATATTAAAAATTTCATCGAGTTTATTTTAGAGAGTGAAAAGGATGAAGAAAATGATAAAACTGTAATTAACTCTCAATTATTCCAATTATTATCTTTAGTCATTGATTCTATCGGTCTTTTTGCACTAGATGCTTCTTTGTTACAGAAAATCTCCGATTATGTTGATAGGAAAGTGAAGATTGCTGAAAGAA
This sequence comes from Kazachstania martiniae, assembly GCA_003708925.3. Taxonomy (NCBI): domain Eukaryota; kingdom Fungi; phylum Ascomycota; class Saccharomycetes; order Saccharomycetales; family Saccharomycetaceae; genus Kazachstania; species Kazachstania martiniae. The sequence continues at coordinate 25,793 of PPOM03000262.1, forward strand.
GTACCGAATTATGGTATTTACTAGATGCTAAGGATAATTCATCTAGTTCTCGTAACTCTAAATTTGTCGCCAGTAACAAAAGTAATAGAAAAGTTATTCCTGCATATACTGTAGAATATTTAGCATTATGATCCAACTTTGATGGATAGAAGAAACAACTACAGAATTAGGCAATAAATAATTTTACAATCTAGCATTTAAGTTTTTGTATGTAATCGGAAATACACAGACTATTATTGTATATTAAATATTACTATGAAATCATTAATTAATTTATGTCAAATTCAATTCTCTCCGTATTCTTTGGATTAGATGCGGAGAATTGATGTATGTCATCATCATTTGTGTGGATGATATGCTCAATAAATGTAACATGCTTATTCTTGTCAACTAATAAGACAATCTGTGACCTCGTACCAAAATATTTACCGTTAGATGGGGTCAGACCTGTATCTATATCAACCTTACATTCCAATGGAGGAACAAAAATAGTTTCACTGGTAATGGTTGGATCTTTTATTATGTGACTGTCTCCATTCAATGTACAATCTGAGGATAGTTCAAAACATTTCTGTATTATGGTATCTTTATCATTATCCTTAGTCTCAACTAAAAACTTGGCTAACAATTCTTTACCCCTATTAATCTTTTTCCAATATGTCTTGGATTTATCTTTTCTATATAAATCATTCGACGTAACCATATTAAGGCCATTTTTCTCATCTAGTACTTTATATGTATGCCCTACAGAATCAATAATTCTGTATTCACTTTTCTTGATGTCACCGTAAAAGAAATTGAAATCACCTGTTAAGCCTAGATTTGGGTAGCTTTCTTTAAACTTCATGTAATTATCCCATTCATCGAAATCTAATGCATCATCACATCTCCCGTTTAGTAAATAGGTAAAAGGGATTAGACCTCTAGATTTGGGTTTTACAAATTGATCTATAGTTTTTACCTCGTCAGATTTCAGGTTTAAAATAGTAGCCACTCTACCACTTCTGTTAATACCAATCCATGTACCAAACACATCAGCTGTTGTATCAAATTTCCTCTTTGCCATATCGTATGGTGAAAGGATAGAGTCATTATTATGCCAACACGTTATATGCGTCTCTCTTTCAAAAAACTCATCTCTATTTGAAATTAAAATAAGTTCGTATTCTGGGTGTCCCTTTGTTGCAAACAATATACACATTATGCTAACATCTACCAACTATACTACTTTATAGATAGTTGTGATGATTTTCACTTTTATGATGTGACCCCTCCCTTTCTTACACTTAAATACATTTTTTCTTTTTTTGAAAAATTACGACGTCTTGTCCGAAGTGCATGTTGTTTCTTAAATGCGTTGAAATAAGTGATCTGGGGGAGGGCGATGTAACGCTAGAACTAATCAAATAATCTATGAAAGAAACCTTTGACACCTTTCTCTTTCTTGTGACGTTGGTACTTTTCTAGTTCTTTCCTGTTTTTCTCAACTGCTTGATTGAGTTTTGTTGCATTCAAACCTTTTTCTTGTGGTTTAGAATTGGCATTTGATTCTTTCGTTGATACCCTAGTAGCTGATACTCTTGTGTCTTGTCTTTTCAATGTTTCAATAGTTTTTATCTTCACTAAACCAGTATCTGTTTCCATCTGGTATTCTTCTGGAAATTCAGAATGTGAATGTGTCATCGGCGCGTTAATATCCGGTATAGCCTTCGTATTAATATCCAACCCTTTAGCTTGCAGCGATTCAATTGTCTCCGAATTGTTATTTAGAGCGTTATGTGTGACAACTTTCTCAATTGCGTTGGAATCGTTTCTTCTTAAAGTACTTGAACTCGCTCTCGATTGGATGTCACCGGTTTTATCTTGTCCATTAGTTTCCACCTTCATCAGAGTATCATTTTTCAACAAAGCTGGACCATCACTTACAAGCTCATGTTCATTATCACTTTTATTATCTTTCAATTTCCCGGTGAATGGTTCTGGTTTGTATGAATCAATCGATGAGAATGAGGAGATATCCTCAAAATCACCATCTGAATGAGTTGAACTGGAAGTATTCATCTGTAGTTTGCGTTATCTTTTACTTTAACAAATCAGCGTGTATTGCTAATTATATGTGCTTTCTTTGTGGGCTTATTCTAAGATAGCATTTTAGTAAAAGTCTTCATGTAAACACTAAATAGACAAACAAACGTTATTCTCTCCCTTTTAAAAGTGAAAAAAAAATATTAAAAAATAACACGAAACGCTCTCATTACAATAAATTCCCTCAATAATTCAAAAAATTGTTGGATGAATGGACAAATACATATGGCATACTCAGAAAATGAGACTTGTAAGCTGTATATACAGTATTAAATACTTGAATTAGATATAAATGCAGAAAGTATATAGAAAGAATGGTTTTGGATGTGGCCAAAATTATGCGCTGACCAAAGCGTGGCCAATAAGATCCTTGAATCTCCTGTCTTTGATTGTCATAATTAATAAAACTAACTCAAGGTACAATTCTGAATTCTCCTTTCTCAGTTTTTCTAATGCTAAAGAGTCTATTATCCATAATTGGGAATCAGTTTCAGTTTCTATAGTCAATGATTGTACACCCTCTACTGCAGAATGCCCGCTTCTTATAATTTTACCGTAGCATGTCTTATTGGACATGGTTTCATAAACTGAACCCTGTGGAAAATGGAATACCGCTTTTAATATACCAGTCTCAACTAAGAAGAAAATATTGTTACTGTGCCTTAACGTAGAATGTGCTGGTAGGATTGTCTTTGTGAAATATGGACATAATTTTGACCATAATGTGAATTCTTCCTCTCTAAGAGCACTATCATTATAGATCATATTAGGTCTATATTGTTTTAATGCAACTAAAAGCAATGGCATAACTGGATCCTCGCTTTTAAATTCGTCATTTATAGTCGTGACTGTTTGTTCTTCGTTTTTGAATACCTTCTGGGCAACTGATAAAATTTGATAATTTCTAGGTGTATTGATTGGTAATGACATCAAGTTTCTTTGCTGGTTGGCACTTAAATAATTACTGACATTATTATCACCAGTTATTGCTTGAGAATCGGGATGTTGTAATCCGCTCTTAGCCAATTGAACAGCCTCCAATCTTGCCTTTGCTTTCTCACGCAATTTCTTATATTGTGATAAAAACTCATTTTCACACCATTCAAGTGCACTGTTCAAATCATTGAATAATTCAACATCCCTTAATAATCCAACATTATTGAAAGCATTATAGATATGATCCCTTTCACGAATGGAAGAAATGATTAATTGAATTCTTTTTGTTTGAGTAAACCTCTTGATCCTGTTAAAACCTTCTGCTGCGGAATAATCAATATTATCGGCATTGATATTTTTGAAATCTAAAATAAGGTATTTGATTCTACGTTTCGAAGAATCATTATCAGAAATCTCTAATAGCTTATCAACCTTTTCTTCAATAGAGATGATAGTACCGAAAAAAAGTAAATTCTGCAACTTCAAAACATAAATCTGTTCCCCGATACCATTCAAAAATTTAGTCTGAATGGAATCTCTATATACAGTACTTTTTGCAACCGTGCCATCAAATTCACCATTTATTGTCTGCAACTTGGAACTATCAATTAAAAATTTGAAACACGCAATTAAAATACCGATGATAACTCCAAGAACAAAGTCAAAGATGCCCATAGTTAAAATAATTATTACCACAGTAAAATATTCAAAGAAAGTCAACTTCTCCCATGTGTCAAATAGTGCCTCTACCAAAAGCTCATACCCAAGCAGAAAAATTAGCGAACCTACGATACAAATGGGGATAAAGGAAATAATAACTGGACCGGTCAGCATAACACCAATGGTTAGCACAACCAAAATATATCCTGCAAAGGAAGAATCTGCCCCTGCCCTAATAAATAAAACACTGTTAGTGTACACTAAGTAGTTTTGGATTGAGCCAAGCATACCACTAATAAAATTGGATAAACCATGAGCAATCAATTCTTTATCAACATCGTATTTATCAACCTGTAGAGACATTGCTAATGCAGGAACATTAATTGGAACATGCAAAATCCCAAAAAAAGTTAAAGCCATCATAGTTGGGACCTGTTCTATAACTAAATCCCAGTGGACATTGCGTAGATTGAAAAGTTTATAATGGTCATACCACGTAGAATCTGTAGATGCTTCAGGAAAAATCCAACCAGTCTCACGGAGGTGTGAGAGAGACAAACTAGGAACTATCGCAATGACAAAATGGAATAAGATCAAGGTAATAATATAAAATGATGGAAGAACTAAAGAGTTCCTGAAATATCTTTGCGTAAGGATTAATACAATAGTTAAAATCACTGGTAGTAACCATTTACATAAAATGTCAGTATTCGTGAATAAACTCATTAAAAAAGGAATATTGTATTCGAATTTGGCAACTCTGGTACAGACTTCAAGACCCGTCACAAGTAAGAAGTAACCTACACCACCAATACACCCAATCAATATATGGCGTGGGAAGAAACCCACAATCTTTCCCAATCGCATCTTTCCCAACAATAGAAATGTAATTCCGGTCAGCATTGAACTGATAACATAACAAAATATAGTGGTGGTAATGATTTCATCTTTTCTATCCTCTCCCAGTTTCTGCATAACTGCTAAGGCCATTGTGTGAAAAAATGGGGTAACTTCAATCATTTCACTACCAATACCACAACCAAAGCTAGACCATCCACCAGAATAAATCAATTGTGAGATGATTGTGGATATATAAAACATGGAAAGTCCAGTAGGACCCATTTGAGAGAAAAGCGGTTCTGTAATAGGAAAAATAATCATACCATATGATAATGCATCTAAAATATTCAGTAACAACCCCAATATAGCTGCTGGCAAGTAATTAGCAAGGTTATAACCAAATTGAATTATTTTTCCCTTTGAAGAGGTAGAATTTATTCCTGCTGACTCATATTCTTGTTGAATCTGTGTTATGTCATTATGATTTCTGTTCGGTACATATCCAGATGATATTGGTGATAGTAGTAACCTTGAATATTCATCTTGCTGTTCAAGACTCTCAAAACTAGCTTCAGAATATGTGGCTCTTAATCTTGAATCATCCAAAGGATCTATCTCACTTTCATCATGCTCTACTAATTCAATATAATCATCGATGTTTCGGTCGTCCAGCTCAGATGGCTCAAACGTTTCTGAAATTGCTGCCGTCTGTTTATGTAATTTGGCAGCCTCATGAATTGGTCTACTAAATTGATTATTACTAATTGGTAAGTAGCTGTTCTTATTGTTCTTGTTGTTGGTTCTTTGTATTGAGCTGGGACCTGATATAAATCCACTAACATATGACCTACCAATATAACTGTTGTCATTTATGGAAAAATGATCTTGTGTACTTTGTCCTATGGTATCATTGGAGCAAGTGGGTTCAATGCCTAGGGATGCAGATATAGATTCAGGGATTGATCTTTTTTTTCTAATAGCTCTTGACCTTGTCATAATTAATATCTAGTGATATATTTTTAGCACTAAAGTAGTCAACTATAATACAAGTTATTTTCTTTTGTATCCTTCTTATACCTGATAACTTTACAGAGAGACGATGTCATAAACTACAATTTACTATTCCATTTTAAATGCGCCGGAATTTTCCAACTGATTATTTTACAAAAGATAAAGATTTTTTGTTTACTACAATGAGAATGTGCTCTATTGAAATGACTGATAACACATATGACTGATATTCCATCTCTAGTTGTTGTAGGGTTATAATATATTTACGATTTTCCCCAAGAACCATTCTAGTATTCAGGCAATTTATGTATTTGCCTCTTTATTTACAAACATGTACAAATCAAGATAAATATATATGAATATAAATCCACCAACCATTAAAAGAATCAGAATTTTCTAAATCAGCGTCCTGAATCATTCATAAGAATGTAACAAGATCATTTTCTGCGCAGGAACCGCAATCTCCATTAAAACCTCAATTGCTACTAGAGCAACGAGAAGAATTGTTCGACTAAAACACAAATAATATCATCTTATTCTTTTAAAAACTTGGAAGGATTTGGTTTTTTAAAAAGTAATTTTAAATAACAGTAAAAATATAAAATAATGTTTGATACTATCAAGGCCTTTCCTATTTATAGTAGAATTTTGTACGCGAAAATTTTTCTAAAAAAGCTCAAATGCGGGTAATCAGAGTAATATTAGATCATTAGGGCATTAATATATTGAAAGGTTATGAAAAACAATTAATACAATTATCCTGAATACATGATTGATGAACCATAATAGAAAACGTTAAATTTTTATAATTTTGATTAACAATATTTAAAAAATGAACTTTTAATAAGAGTTAAAAAGAATGATCTCTAGCGGGATCGAACCGCTGATCCCGGCGTTATTAGCACCGTGCCTTAACCAACTGGGCCAAGAGATCTTATTTCTTATGTTTTTTGTACTTATTGGCATCATTAATGTTATCAATATACATTTAAATGACGAGAGTGATTCTTCTAATTGTAGTTGTTGGTGTTGATCCAGGTAACAGATTGACGAGAGTGATTCTCATTATTGAAGTTTATTTCTGAACTCATAGATATAAATGTTAGTTGTACAAAAGGGTTTTGTTGGAATAGACTACAGAGTGACAGACCTTTTTAAAGTAATATGACATAATATCAAATTCATGGTACATTAGCATTAAGTGATATAATGAATATCATATACCCTAAAAATATTGAGTCCACTCTAGGTTAGGAATT
>PPOM03000264.1:0-18030 GCA_003708925.3 Kazachstania martiniae
AGATATTAAAGAAGATGATAAAATTGCAGTAGTAGATAGTGTCTTGGAACTAGAATCTGAGGAATGTGATAATACTGATGAAGATGCTGAGCTTGGAACAGTAGATGGTGTCTTAGCACTAGCATCTACCGAATGAGACAAAGCAGATGAGGAGGTGGAAGCTGATGCTGAAGTTGAAGCAGAAGATGAAGAGTGAGAAGAAGTAGCATAGGCTGAAGAGCTTGATACTTTGCTTGGAGTCTTGGCGCTTGCATCTACAGAATTACGTGATGAAACAGATGAGGATACGACAGAGGAAACCTTTGATGAGGATGATGGACCCGCTGATGAGCTTGATGCTTTAGTTGGTGTCTTGGCACTGGCATCAAGTGAGTGACGTGATGAAACAGTTGAGGATGAGGATACTTGACTCATAGATGAAGACTTAGAGGAAAATAAGGAACTTGAAGAGGATGAGGTACTTGAAGAGGAGGAAGAAATAGAAGATGAAGATGGTTGTGGAGGAGGAGGAGCTGGAATCCATGGCGCAATTTCACATGGACTACATGTAGCTTGTCTACTTTCAGCTGGTACTTGACCATTGTAATAGACAGCGTTATTAACTAATTGAGTACCAATATGGTTATTAATGGTCTTCAACTTGAATTGATTCTTGTCATAACCCTTACCAATATCGAAAACATGCTTAATAAACAATAACCAACAGGTAAGTAAACCAGTATTAGGATCATAACTTGCACTAGTTAGGGATGTACCAAATGTGATCATGTTACCATTACCAAAACCGGCAACCTTTACATTACCATCATAAGCACTATCATCACTGTAAAGCAAAGATGATACAGTAGATAGATATAGTGTTTGGGCACCAATAGTACCATGAGCATTACTTAAAGTGCTTTGTAAGACAAAAATACTACTTTCACCAATATTGATACAACCAAGACCATTAAATGAGGTAGTTAGGTAAAATTTGGTATTTCTTAAGCAAATTGTACCATCATTTTCAACAGATGAACCCTGGAAATTCACAGAACTACCATAATTAGAAGATTCATCTTGACCGAAGTATATTAAACCAGTATTAGTTATGGAACCAGATGGGTTTAGGGACCACTTATTGTTATCGACGTTTGCACCTTCAAAAAACATCTTACCGCTATTTTGAATACTACCACCCTTCCAATTAATATTGGAACCACTGCTAACGTTTCTATCATCAACAACAATAACACCTGTATTTTCCATTGTAGAACCAGTGAATTCACTTTGTAAACCATTATCACCTGAATCAGCATCACCGATGAAAAGAGAACCAGCAACATTAACGTTACCACCAATATTCTGCTTATTACCATGGATTAAAGCTAAGTATTCGCCTTCTTTCACATTAATATCGTCATTAGCACCTAAAGAACTTGGCAGAATAGTACCAATTGGACCAGATGATTTAGATGTGGCAACCGCTTTGGTACTACTTGGGGGGTGTAAGCTTTTTAGTGCGGCATCAATTTCTTGGGATAGATATTGATGATACCATGGAATAGCTGTAACCATATCGTTTAGTTGTTGAATGTTCAACTTGGTAAACATACTAGTATATGAATCATCTGTTGCTTTAGCTGCTGCAAAATAAACATCAGTGATACCATCTGGGATAGGTCTATGAGCACCTAAAAACCAACTAGTGTAGTCGCTGAATCTAGCAACAACATCTTTGAAAACAACTTCCAGTTGAGTAACTGCATCCGGAGTTAATTCTTCTTGAGTAGCAGCTGAAACATTATTGACTAAAATAACTGAAGCAAGTAAAGAGCTACTTATATTAGTCAACTTCATTATTCTAGAAATTTTTTCTATAGGTTTTTCTGCTTGATAGCTATATCAACTATCCAGTAGCAAAACAAAAGAACAAATTTCAAGAAATAATGGACCTTATAAATAAAATTAGAAATGACAACATGTATGGAGAAATACTTACAATGTTTACGATGATATTAAATTCATGGAGAGTTGTGTGATGTTTCTTTTTACTTTTCTGAGCTTCTTGACTATGTAGGTACCTCTTTTGATACACAAAATACAGACAGTAAATTCTATTCACCAGAAATATTGAAATAGTTAACTCTTAATGTCAACATCGTTTAGAATGCGATAGCTTTTCTCTTCTGTTATGCAATCCAATTATGGTTTTCACGTTCAACTGAGATAAAAATATCAGAATAAATATGATCTTTTCCCAGAATGGTAAAAATAGTACTTTGAAGAGAGATTGATTATAGATGGGTCTAATAACATGGTATCTGAACGCGTAAACTATTGCATAGGTTTCTCTGGTTCCATTCCTAAACGAAATATTGTATGCAATCACTCATTTTTCGAAGTACAAATTTTTCATTTTTTTCACTTGCCTACCATTTATTTTTCTTTTAACTATTATCCTACGAGATCTAAGAGCAAGATCTTACTTAAATATTTGCCTTTCGCAGGAAAATGGTTTCTTTTTTTAGTTCATCAAAACTGCGCTACTTTTTAGGAGGACTCCCGTATGACAGTCAAAGATATACATTACATAAGGGAACGATATATTTATAACAGGGCGGTGTGCAGAGGTGAGGGTCTTTGAAAACTAATTTTTGACAGGGACCTTTTACGAAGACGCAAAAAAGTAACAACATGTACTGTTGTCCCTTACCGAATTATGGTATAGTGTTATTTTGTGAGCAGGTAATTACGTATATCATTAGATAATTAACAGGTGAAGCTAAACGCAGCATCATACTGGTTTGATATATCCGCTTCAATTGTACAGCAAGAACCGGAGCAGTACATTTTTCTGTTGTGGACTCTGGTGAACGTGGTATAATTGTTCATGGTATCAAATTATCCTGATCCATGTGGACTTTAGTGTGCTTGATTCTATAATGAAGTTGCTGAACTGCTATGATAGCTCTACAGCATTTTTGAACATTTTATTCTACGTTATACGATCAATTAATTTTCTATTGTATCACATGGATAATGGTGAGCCTTTTGAAACGCTAAGCAATATCGATAGATATTTTAGTGAATGGCTGTGCATTTTTGCCATAGAGTGCCGAGTGGCGCTCTAGAAATAATGTAATCTGAAGTGGACCAAATTTTTCTTATATTTAATTTCCAAGATAACTTTCAAAATGTTTAGGTGTTTCCATAATAGAATTAAACGCAAGGAGAACGAAGAAACGATAGTCCTGTGGTAGATAGTTCTATTAAGTTTTCCTAACTTCTCATGAAAGATTCCTCGGCTTGAAAAGATAAGATAGTAAGTGTTTGCAGGGTGTAATTGTTCGATTGGGGTTTTTGATGCCCCTTCTCACAATTTCCTAAGGAACAATTTTGGCATATAGTACATTTTTATAGAGAAAATTTGAACTCCTGATTCAATTCACTCTTGCATTTTTATTTAAAAATACAATCTCATAACATTAGCTAAGTGTACTGTAAGAAAATACTATATTCTTTAAATTATAGGGACTTATTCCACATTCACTTGCGGTACGAAACAAGAAAAACTCTGTAGGCAAATCTTGCTACTTCGAAAGCTGTTATACCTTGAAAACTTGACTATTACACTTACTTCTATATCCAAGATTTGTTGTCAAAATTTGATGAACATTATGGGTTTGCTTTTATATTTAAGGAAGAAATCATTGATCATTGACAGTACTAATTGAACTTTTTTATGGTTATGAAGGAATGACCGATATAATTAAATAAAATTTCAATTTCACCCGGTAGTAGAAAGATTAATCGACGATGACAGCTCTACACTAGGTCTCTCTTTGGTAATTGTATTACCTTTCATAGAAAAATCAGAAGTACATAGAAGTAATCTCCAACTTTACTCAATTCAAAGGTAGTTGATACTGTATACAACAATATTATTTCTAACTCTGGAGCTATTTGAGTTTGAAGCAATATACAGTCTGATATATTTGCTTTTAGCAAAACATCTGTGATTTCAAGCTCAATATTTCCATTAGACATAACAGTAGTTACCTTGTCAACTGGATTATTAAAGTGGAAATTGTATAATCCCTACCAGGCAAAACAAAGTATTTAGTATTAATAGTTACTCTGGCGTCTATAGTAATTGATGCCCTCTAAACTGGATACAAGAGGAGTTGAAAAGTTATGGCTTTAGTAATACCTTAAGGAAAGGTCAAACGCTTCTTACAATACGATTACATGTCACTTTTCTTTGAAAATACAATATTTTCTAAAACGACGGATGACACTTCCCATTTGATCAAATGTTTTCTTTTTAGGAAGTGCATTAATATGCTACTCCCGCCGCAGGATTTATTCGATATAATATCCCATCTCTTCTACCTCTACTACAATGAATTTTCTTACATAAATACCTACTCTTTTTGGACATCTCATCAATAATATTCTGCTTAAAGTAAGTCAATAGTACTACAAAATAAAAGTAAATAATTACATCACACTGGTATAGACTAAAAAAGAAGGATAGCGGTGTAACACAATTTGCCTTTTATGACAGTACATGCATTATGTTCAAGAATAAGAAAAAAATAGAGAACACTGTGTGGTTTCATTCCAATTAGCCACAGCATCTGATGCAAGGTAATTCTGTTATATTATTAAAGTAACAACTTTTAATGTTAAAAACCAAAATATTGGCCAGAGCAAACCTTCTATTTTCCTTTTTGCAAGAGAATCTTAGTAACATTAAAACAGATTCTTGATATAGATTTTGTGAGAAGAAATAAATACTTGCTGCTTTTTAAAAAAAAAAAAAAAAAAAAAAAAAAAAAAAAATATCACTTGTTTCATTTATCTATCAGATTTTCTAACTATTATAACGCTTGAAAAATCAATGCTTCTTCTGTACTAGAGCATTACTCTGGTCAGTTATGTAGCTACAGTGACTCAGTAATCTCTCTACCAATAGTCTAATTTTTGTAGTTCATTAGTAGCAACATTTGCTTCATATGCTTCATATTTCCGTCATGAAGACCCGCTATCCGTGGAGCATCATATTCATCTGGTGCCCCATAAAGTATTCCACGGATGTCTAAAATTTTAGCGATGGACGAATGATCCGTTATTTGATATATAAAGAAAGTGTCAGAAGGATTAATAACTAAAAATATGTTGACCTATCAATACTTTTTAAAGTAGTTGAGAGAGCAAGAAATTTTCACCAGAATGCATACAACTCAATGGAAAACAGTAACATTTGTAAATAGGGAAACTCCTGCCACAATAACTACAGAAAATATTGACCTTGATGATTGTTTTAGCAGCAATGAAATTGTTATTGAAGTTTATTCTGCTGCTTTAAATCCAATAGATTTTTTTATGCATAAAAGTGCTGTGCCATGGTTATCATCATCCAAACCAAAAGCGTATGGTAGAGATTTTGCTGGTGTGATTATCAGGGTAGGTAAGGATGTCAGCTCTGAATGGAAAATTGCTGACAAAGTTAATGGGTTTCTGAGTTTTATTTATAGTGCACATGGAAGTTTATCAAACTATGTGGTATTAAATCCAGATACAACACCATCACTAACCCATATGGTTGGTTTACCAGAAGAGATCGCTAAATCCAAATACAACGAATTCGATTTGGCTTCGTCCTGGCACATAGTATTCGGGACAGCATATGCAGCATTATTTCATCCTAAAAAAAAATGGTCCGAAGATTCTCAGATTTTAGTTCTTGGTGCATCAACACAAGTAGCAAATTGCTTTGTGCAGATTGCCAAAAACTATTTAAAAATTAAAACTGTTGTCGGAGTTTGTAATGAAAACTCTATTGAGTATAATAAGAAGTTTGGATACGATTATTTGGTAAGCTACAATAATAACAAAACCATTGAGAATGTAAGATCACTAATGGAGAGCAAATTGAAAAACGAGAAGTTTGATGTCATATTTGATTCCTTCGGTTCAAGTGATTTCTTTCCAGTGATGAACGAATTTTTAAAACCGAAAAGCGAAGGATCTTACTATAGCACAGTATGCGGTGACTTAACTGCCGACTACCATAACGTTGATAACTTAAAGATTCTGTCTGAACGTCTGATTACCATGCCATATCGTCGCTTTAAGCCATGGAGGTCTTATAATTATTATTTTAACATGTGCTGGCCTAGTAAAGATGTTGAACTTCTTGGCAACAAAATGATCGAGGAGGGTCTATTTATTCCTCAGATAGATTCAGTTTATAAGTTTAGTGAGTTTCAAGAAGCGATCGACAGGTTAATGTCAAGCAAAGCGAAGGGTAAAGTTATTGTGCAGGTTAAAACCCCATAATTAAAATTTAATTGCAGAGTTTCTTACTAAATAGTTATTGGATAATCCTGTGAATGTTTTTTTTCATGAATATTAAAGATATGGCTGTCTACTAATTTTAATTTTATTTAATGTTTCTAGAGTTTGTAACAAGTTCTTGTGAACTCACAAGCGTATTGCCACATAGAAATTTTCATTAGGCGAGGGGCTTTGACAACTAGGAAATTCTTTCTGGTATGAATAACTGCCAATATTATATTCCACTTTTATGTCATTGAATGGTAAAGTTTAAATAGATTATCATAGTGAAGAATTACATAGTGTTATAATAAAAACTAAAATGTTGTAGATAGAACGTAATCACTGTTTCCTTTATAGTCAACCTGCCGTATGCTTCATATGAAGCAGCCTACTTCTGTATCATTTCATGTTTTTCAAGTAGGCCAAGAGCTCTAAAACTGATCTCTCCTTTGGTGAGTTCTGAATGTAAGTATTCATAAACTATTTCTTGATTATCTGGAAATCTATCGGAAAGTATTTATCAAGTAATTAGTAGAATAAGTTATCCTAGTGATATTACATGAAGTAATATGCTATGATAATATAAACACTACGTTGGTACGATTAAAAGGAGATTTTATCACCAATAGTATTATACACTGATAGCGAGCCCAAAATTAGATTTCTGCCTCATACCACCTATTCGGACTTACAGTTTATGCTTATTATTATTATTATTATTATTATTATCTCTTTTTAAAACTATGGATATCGTCAACTGATTGTTCTTATGACAAGTTTCCTACTGTTCTCTCTCTTAAAGAGAAATGTGAAAAAACTGACCACCTAATAAAAAGAGGTTCAAGAATGCATTACAAAACTTTGTAAAAAAAATGAAGACGCTAACTCCAAAATTCTAGTATCTTGATAAGGTAACTACCATTCTTAGAGATCAGGCATTCAATCATTTGATTTAAGAATTATGATTATTCAAGGTTTCGCATATGTATATCTTATTTTTTGCTTAAGTTCATGTTGTATTAAAGCTAATGACCAGAGATATCCGAAATATTACATTACCTTGCGAACTTTTATCTTCAAATTGATATATGTTAGGTGATGCCAGTATAATTCAAGATGAACATTTAATATATAGTATGCTTCTAAAAATGACTAACAAAAAAAATACTTCCAATTTACTTATAAAAAAGTGTGAAAGTCATACTCATACTATTAAAAAATATATAGATATCATCAAAAGACTTATACTTTAGAACTAATGAATTTTCGGGCAATTTCATTTCTTTTGTAATCGTTGGAAGGTCTTTTCTTCGAATAACTCAATATGCCAATCCATAAAAAGATAAGATGATAGGTTACTAGTAAAAGTGTGCTATATCTGATATATGAATACTTATTAAAATCATAAACACATTCAAACTTGATCAAGATTATATTTAATTAACTAACAGGATATGATTAGTCATGATTCGTCTACTCTAACTTATTTATTTGTAGCTTTGTTTTTTGATTCGTGATTTTGCGTGGGCTCCGGTAAATATAGAAACTGTTTTTTTGATCGGCAACAGAAACTTGTTTCGTGACATCGCTCGATCATGTAAGCAAGTTTTGGGTATTTGACTATTACTTTACAGGTAATCCATATTAATAATACATTGAGTTCTTAAATGGTAAATTAGTTCATTTTTCATCCTTGGAATATAACACATTTGATAGGTTTTTACATAGTATCAAATTTTTATGAAATTAATAAATTGTATCAACTAACATTAAGATGATAATTTGTATAAATAGGTCAAGATATTTCATGTATTGATACATTATTCCATTCAGTTTCCTATTTTATATTTAATATGGAAATATAAATAAATACCACTCAATCATAATAGATATAAAAAGTTAAAATTTAGAATAATGCCTTTCGTCAAAGAATTTAATCATACTTCCCTTAAGGACACAAACCTATTTAAACCAATCAAAGTTGGTGACATGCAGTTAAATCATCGTGCAATGATGCCACCATTGACAAGAATGAGAGCACATTACCCCGGTAATCTGCCAAATAAAGACTGGGCGGTGGAGTACTATAACCAACGTTCTCAATATCCAGGTACTTTCATAGTAACAGAAGGTACTTTTATTTCTCCTCAAGCTGGTGGCTTTGATAATGCACCAGGTATTTGGTCAGAGGAACAAATTGAACAATGGAAAAAAATATTTGCCAAGATTCATGAAAACAAATCATACGTCTATGTCCAAATCTGGGCATTGGGTAGGCAAGCTTTCCCTGACTCCTTAGCGAGGGATGGCCTACGCTATGATTCTGCTTCTGATGGTATATACATGGATGAAGAAATGAAGGATAGAGCTTTAAGCTCAGGTAACCCACAGCATGGTGTTACAAAAGCCGAAATTAGGCAATACATCGAGGAATATGTGAAAGCCGCAGAAAACTCGATCAGAGCTGGTGCTGATGGTATTGAAATCCACTCAGCAAATGGGTACTTCTTAAATCAATTTTTGGACCCATTATCAAACCATAGAACTGATGAATATGGTGGTTCAATCGAGAATAGGGCCAGATTCGTTCTGGAAGTTGTCGACGCAGTCACAGAAGCTATTGGTGCATCTAAGGTGGGCATAAGATTGTCACCTTATGGTAAGTATGGTACAATGTCGGGTAAAGATGAACCTGAAATAGTTGCTCAGTTTGCTTATGTTTTAGGTGAATTAGAAAAAAGGGCCAAATCGGGAAAAAGATTATCATACGTTCATTTGGTTGAACCTCGTGTTACCAATCCATTTATTACAGAAGGTCTTGGTGTTGATGATTCTAGTTCTAATGATTTTGCATACTCCGTTTGGAAAGGTATCATAATTAGAGCAGGTAACTACGCATTACACCCAGAGGTAGCTAAAGATGTCGTCAACAGCGATGATAGGACTTTGATAGGTTACGGTAGATATTTTATCGCCAATCCAGATTTAGTGGAAAGACTACACAATGGCTGGCCTTTAAGTATTTACGACAGAGATACATTTTATAGTCCAAAGTCTGATGGTTATATTGATTATCCAACTTATGTAGAAGCATTAAAATTAGGTTGGAATTAACTAGTCAGAGATGTTCAGATCAATTTAATGTCTAGTCCTTAGTGAATATACGATTATATATTAACTAACTAGTTTAACTATTAAGGTAATTCCTTTAAAAGTGTTTTCCATTATTAGAATCTCAAGACCCGTTTGGATTAGTAGTCAGATATAAAATATTATATTATTAGAAACCATAGGGAAATACGAGTTCTAGTGACATGAAGTAAACTTCGTGTTGTCAGAGACACGAAGTGACAGAAAGAATGTCACCACTTGCACCGTTGCTCTTTCCCTACCGAGTAATATTAATGTCAACGTCGACACGAATTACCTATGACGAGTACCTAATACTTATCAAACCAAATGGTATAATTAGAGGGTTAATCGTGTTGATAATTAGTAAATTAATAGTTGGTATTAATTAAGAGTATAAGCAGTATCTTCTTAAACTACATAAGAGAGGTAATAAAACACTCACCTATTGATTATATAAGATATTACTAATTCAGAACCTTTTCTACACCAAACAATTATATCAAAGAGTTCAGAAATAAGCTACAGTAATAAGAAACATTGTCGTCAGATCCTGGTTGAATAATATTAGAGCATAGAAAATTAGTAAATATCCCATGAATGACCAAGAAATCAGTAAAGATAATAAGCTTTTATATTTAAATTAATCAAAGGGGACCAATATATTCAAGCTGTAATATAATCACAGCTTGAATTATATAACTTCATTAAGTGACTCCTAAAGAAAATATATTGAATGAATCAATATTATAACAGCGGCAAATAAAAGAGAGTGGGCCTGCTTTAAAAGCCATTATTTAATTTATATATGGTATGTTTGCTTCATTATTGTTTATGTTATATAACATTGTACTTGTGCGCAATATTAGGTGTGCCATCAAAGATCAAATCTATACCTGGATTGTGTGAGAAATATATTAGGAATGTATTAAAAGAAGTATCGGATAAATATTAACTTTTTGAGATAATCGGATGTAAATTGAGCTCACTATATAGACTATAGCACACTACAAGAGAAGTGGTCCGTAATTTAATAAAACACACATAATGTCTTCTTAAAACAAAGGATTCTGTTGGTAAACTAAGAAGTAATATATGATAAAAATTCATGTTAATATATCAATGGAAGAATTGGTTGGTAAATGACAGGCATATATATCATTGTTAAAATAATTTGACACTTTTTTTTTTCTGCGGCACTTCCGTAATAGATATTGATTAAAATGATATATAATATTTTATACCTTTTAGAGCTCCATTAATATCTGCCTAAGTCCTACGAGCTACAGAACTAAAATGAAATCCACTGAATTACAATAAATTTTTTTACAATTTTCAGTTTATTAGTTATTCGTCATTCTCATTAAATGTAACTACCATATATGGGAGAAGTGTATCCGATTTTCAGAAATTTGTGTAATTCAGCATCACCAAAAAAAAGGTTTTCCTTGCCCTATCTTCTTCATAGTTATGTCACTCTTTACAATTAGCATTTTGATAGTTGAAGGTTGACCTGCCATTCTACAATGGAAGCATTTTTTTTATGTAACATCCAAATATTTGTCAGGTCTAAAGGTGGCATAGTTGAAAAAGATTAATATTCCACAAAATAATTACAGCGTTACCTGAAAATTGCTAGCCTACTAATTTTCTGGTTAATTATTAAGTAGTTGGCTGTTACTATAAATTAATAAGTATTATAGTAAGCTCTTATATTGTAAAGGAGAACTAAGAGAAATGAGTAGTAGAACAACACTATTATTTATAGAAGTTGTATACCTATGTAAAAATTATAACTTCTTAAATAAGCGAAGGTTGAGAATTGAATTGTATCTTGAAGTTAAACAGTTAGGTACCCTAACTCATGCAAAGTACGATCAAAAGGTGTGAAGTATTATATGAAAAGAGTAAGAAAACATCTCTGTATTACTATTTATTTCAGTTTTATATGAGAAGATTAATTTAGATTTCTTTATGTATATGACCAAATAAACATCATTTTTTGAAAGTTAATATTTTTTCTTTTTAGAGGGCAATAATATTTATGCATCCTAAACGTTAAGTTTTAGATTCATAAGGTAAATATGATAAATAATAACAAAAATATTTTTATGCAGGTAATAAAGCCGTTATGTTAAATATCTCATAATGGCTACTGAAATATGGCTACAGAATTATGAGCTGTTTCATCCATTTTTTCTTGATTTAAAATTTAATGAATATCAATATGGACTTTAAGAAATTATCCTAGATGTTCCCAAATTGCCAAGCTCTGTTCTCGGGCAGCATACTAAGATGATTTTGCAATTTGTACCAAGTCATTTTTAAATAGCATATAGATGCTGGCAGCATTACCACTCTAACGTTAGGTCTCTAAATTATTGTCATTTTATGAACCAGTATATCAAAAAGCACACTTTTTTGGAGATTATACAATTTATTGAATGTAATTATTCTTATATAAAAGACGTTAACTATGCAAACAAAGAATAGTCTTTAAAAAACATTTTTTTCTTATTGTTTAGTCTATTAGGCGAGCATCCTCTCTTTTATCAGTTTTATTGTTATACCTAAACATTGTCATTGGATTTTCAAAATCTTGTTTTTAGCGGTATACAGGTGAAATCTTATACATCACTTTCAATCCATTTTTAATTCAAATCTTTGAATCACGAGAGAAATACTGTGATCATATATTGTATTTCAGTCAAAGATACTACATTTTTCGGCATACGTTACTGTTCTCACTTAGGATATTCTATTCCTTTTTTTACTATCTTATTAAATCTTTTTATCAATGCTTATTCGTTTCTGTAGTGGTCTACGATTATCCAAAAATAAAAATTGATATAGGTCTTGACATAATTAAGCAGAGAGTTTGGTTTCAAGACATTATGTAAAAAAAATAGGATTAACATTATTTTCTTACAGATTTGCCTGTAGGTGTGAGAAAGTTTGCATCAAATAATGTGACAAATATGTGATCTCTCTGGTAGATAAACTTGTAATTTGTATTGCCTTTTCTGTGTGACAGCCTCAGAGGGAATTGAAGATCGAATGCATTCGTTAGTCTTTAATTTCCAGTGGCTGTGTAATTTTTTACTTAAGATCACTCAAGTCCATTGTTACCACTATAAAAATAAAATCAAAGTTTGGAAGGCGTCTTTATTGCTAGCTGCAAATAATCTAGTCTTCATTTTATCCAGCTGTCTCATCAAACAATGACCAGAAATATTGACGAATAACCAAAATTCCAATATTCAAACAACTTTTAACCTTCAACACATGTCTTAAACATATATTTGGTCGTTGGATCTTACCCTAAGATCCAAAAAACGAAGGTTGAAGTATGTGGTTGAGTATGATACGTTTAAATCGCTGCGATATAAATAAGCAGTTAATACTTTCCTCGGATACTATTTAAATCAACTGGTGAAACAGGTTCTATAAGTCAGCGAACCCTTCAATATTTAATAATTAATATTTATTAATTTGTGTCACTCATGTTATGTCAAGAATTGATTAGCAGTTTTGTTAAAGATAAATGAACGCATTAATAATGTATAATGAATAAATTTAAGGAGGAATTTACTATAAGCCAGCATGTTAATTGACAATTTACCCAGTATATTAGATATTGCTAATGGTACTAGGTGAATTACTAGGAAAATTAATTTATAGTTTATACTCATGAAAACCTGTTGTGATAGCCTTGTATTTATCACTATTACCCTTGTTGATGGAAAGTCCAAAACTGCCAATAAATTCTATTTTTCGAATTCGAAACCGCTTACAACTTTAGTCAAGAAGAGTTTATACTTAAACAGGCAATGACATTCCTAGGGTTTGGTTTGAGGTTTGGTTTATTTTTGCTAATCGCTGTTCGAAAATTAATTACGGTAACAGGAATTTGATTGGAGGCAATATGTTCCTGGCTGACAATTAAAATACGTGCACCAATTAGGATGATCCCTATTTAAATATCATGTAACAGTCTTTCTGCATTTACCTTCATACCCGCAAGAACCGCAGTTACTATGGTAGCATTCTCTTTGCTTTTTTTACTGTTAATTCTAACCCTTAGGAAACTCAGAATTATCATGTTTTATTCTCAACATGTAGTTCTCAATTCAACCGCATATTCATTCGCTATTGATAGTCCGAGTTCTGATTTCCTTTCTCTTCTTCCTGTTCAAATTTCTTGTACTTGTTACAGTTGATGACTGGATTGTTATAATTAACTTCTATCTATTTTATTACGAACTAATTTTTTGAACTTGAATAAGGGTTACACTATTCGAGATGCTCAACCTGCAATAGTGTGAAATATGGTCAACCTTAACCTAGGTTTGAAAAACATCTTTCAAGCTTCTCATTTTTTCAGAAACACGATAATTCAGTGTAAACATATGTATCATCTCCCCGTTATTTGCAATATCAGCAGCCGTTCATATAATTGCCAAGACTTCTCTAGTTTAAAAATCATATTGACATCGCAATTTGAAATAACTGTAAACTTTATTCCTTTTATGTAAGTTTGGATCCTCTACGTTGAAACAGTGCCAAATGTTTGTATTTCAAAAATAAAGCCCTCCATGTTTTTTTCAGATATATAATTTGAAAAAATACTACAATTAACCGTTTTTCTCCCTCGAAAGCCCAAAGCTTGTCGGATATTAAAATTTTCTCGCGTAAGATACTCCTGTTAAAAAAATTAGTGTTTCTTGGTTTTTCAGATGTAGTTTCCATTTATGACAATTCTTTCTACTACATTTTTGCAACTTTATATTATGGTATGTTCAGCCTTTGCCTAAATTGTTTTTCAGCAAAATTACCCCTGAGAAATATCTCATTAGTTCTTCCTTCATAGCTTAGAATAGTGTGTGCCATATTCTAACAATTTCAGTTATTAAGGTAGTTCTGTTGCAAGTCATACTAGCTATACCTTATTATGGAAAGTACGGCGTTTAGCTTGTTTCCCTCTATGACGTTTGATATCGCAATTTTACTAAAGGAGTTTTGAATGTTTTTTCACACACCTACGTGTGACATCCGAAATCAGAATGTTTGGCTATCTGCGTGGAGAGCTGTGAATGAAACTTTACAAATTAGATTTGTTAATACAAATGTATATGTTACTATGAAGACCGTTGAATGGGGTTTCTAATGTAAATAGTAACAAGATTAACCCTCCCACTGGGAAATACACAAGATTGTGATAAACATAGATAGCTAGTTGAATATGATTTTGGCTCATCCAATATTAAAACTCTAAATATGGAAATACCTCTTTTGTAATTTACAATTACAACCAATATATCGCTCTTGTATTATCCCAAGCTCAGGCTCCACAGGCGCTGTGATGCAGAAATGTCAATTTTTAGGACTGTTGTGGGTGCCTAATAAATCTTGGATTATGGCTACATAAACTCTGATGGTTTTTACGTGTTATCAGAAACCTGACAGTCGTAAGAAATTCCATTTTTTTAATATGATAGACAGGGATAAAAAGAAATAACCACACCATAATAACTAGTCACATAGTTAAATGAATTATCACAACTATTTTAAACTAGCTACTATTTCAAGTGGCATCAAGCAATTTCCTATACATCGTTTTAATAACAGTACTCATGTTATGGTCAGAACTATTCTATGTGAGTTTATTATATTTTCAAATGCTGGAATTTGTTGTTATAATAACATATATATAGTTTTAAAATTCTATTCTTTTCTCTCAATCGGGAAGTGTAAGAAAAAGGTGCTCATATTACATATGCAGAAAAATAGCCAGCTATTTACTAAAATATTTGTGCTATTCAGTAAAATTTGTGTGTGTGTGTGTTTCAGTGCTCGAAGTGATGTCTTTAAACCAGGAAAAGTCACAACAAAAAAGCATTAAAATTTATGGAAAGATAAGAGCTTAGTAATCTGTCTCTATTAGCTTCTTTGGCAATTAACTACATGTTCTTTTCTTCCATCGTCCTGTTTTCAAAATTCTTGTTCTACTACTTTGAGCAATGTTAAGCATAAGTCCTTTCCACATTCGTTTTTTTATCCCATTTGGTAAAAAAAATTGTAAGTTAGGACATATTTGTAAATCCCTGTACATTAACGCAGTAGCCCATGTTACTAAATCTCTGGACTTCTTTTGATAATTATAAAAAAAGGAACTATTGGATTATGGAAGTTAAAATGTAAATTATGAAAATTAAAATATTGATCACTTGCTTAGTTAGATAAAACGCACTCTAATGGTCCGGCTCTACGTTATTTACTCTTTCTAACTCCTTACACACCGGAATCATTTCAAAGTCAGCATTGGCAACGACGTTTTTTTTAGATCCTCGGGGTCTTTGTTATTCGTACAGTATTATCTAAGTGCATATTAACATTCTAGATCCAGAGATTTATAGCAGAACGAATTCAATTTGATGTATGTTGCGTCACCGTAAGAAAACCGTACATTCCGAGAAGTACGGCTTTTTTGTAGAGATAACTTGTAGAGTATAGACGAATTTGTCAGAGAATCTAGCCGTAGGTAATGGAAATAAGATTTTGAATAATAAAAAACCAAAAAGGATTTACAAAACAAACAAAAAATGAGATGGTTGAAGATTATATTGCAGAAAAGCAAGTCTCTGAAGGGGATTTTATGTTTTATAATTATGATTTCATTATCTTGAACGCTTTCTTATTTCGACCTGGACTGACATTGTGACTGCACAGACAGTAAAAATGATGATGAAACATCCATGATGGCAATTCTTATATATATAGAAAAGAACCGGCTGTTGTTATACCTAGAATTCGAAAACTAAGAATGCCAAGAAATCTAAGAAAATAATAAGAAAGATAACTATTAAAAAAACATCCGTTCAAGATGTATGGTAGTTTTTTAAATTTCTTAGGTAAAATATGGTTTTTCCTCATATTTTATGTTACTATCAAAAACGTAAATGCGTTGGAAATATCACAGACAATGACTCTAAATGCAAATACTGCCATTCCAGTGCCCATTACAATTGATAAAGGAGGGGCTCTTGTTGCGGGTCCTGATGTTACAAGTGTTTCATTGGATGCTGTCACAAATAGTGGTACGATTCAGGTGCAGGCAGTAGAGACCACTGCGTCATATCAGGTCAATATTGGCTCAGATCTGGATAATAGTGGGGATATTTATATTAGCTACGTTAACGACGGTGAGGCACATATTATTTTATCCGGTTCAAAATTTATAAATTCTGGTAATATTGCTATTTCTGTGGCTTATGGTAGCAGTCATGGAAGGAATAATCCAACTGTTGGAATCACTGCTGATACTTTTCTTAATACAGGGAATATGACATTTGGGGGTACCTCACCTGCAGCACTTGGTAAGACGGGATCTGTATATGTGAACGATGGTACAATAACGCTAACAACAGGATCTCAGT
The DNA here is from genome assembly GCA_003708925.3 of Kazachstania martiniae. Taxonomy (NCBI): domain Eukaryota; kingdom Fungi; phylum Ascomycota; class Saccharomycetes; order Saccharomycetales; family Saccharomycetaceae; genus Kazachstania; species Kazachstania martiniae. The sequence goes on from PPOM03000264.1 coordinate 16,893, forward strand.
TGGATGTAGTTGGTAGCTTCACAGGAAAAGGTACGATTATAGGTGACCCCGGTAGTTTTCTATTTCTGAGAGATCCGGATCAATGGACAGATACTAATCAAGTAATTGATATAACTAATACTGCTTACGGTGTAATATTTCCAGGTTCTACAGATGCTACCGTACCCATTAATATGATAGCAAGCGATAGCAGTTACTTATTTTTTAATGGTGACGTTACTTCTATGGTTTACTCTCCAGTTGACGGTATTATCACAGCGGAAATAGGCAATAAAAAGGTGATGCTTCACATTGGTTTGGGCTTTAGTACATCGTTTCAAGGACCAGTGTCATTGCCTATGCCATATGGTACCGAACAATTTAACCTTAATGCTTACATACCTGTTTTAGATTCTGCTACTTATCCAGTAACAACAGCTGTGACAATTGGTACCCGTACTATGACCGGAACGATCGATAAAGGTCCCATTGTTACAGGTAGTTGGGGTTTTGAAAACCAGATGTTTGAAACAAGTTTTTCCCCAACTACCAGCACCATAACAAATGGTCCCGATATATGTACTCTCATCATCTCCGACTCAGTAAGTACAGGAAGCGATGGAAACCCAACTTTAATTGAGTCGACAGCTAGTAAATGTTTGACTATATCAGCTGTTCTAAGTACCAGCTACGTGCCTGGTCCCGGTTCTTCCACACATACTGTTTCCACTCTCACCAGTTTCATAGTTGGTTCCGATTCCAGGACAACACCAGAATCAGTTTATGTGGTAGAGACCCCATCATCAATATCCAGCTCATCAGCACCAACAATTAGTTCTTCTAAGCCAATCTCAACCTCCTCAGAAGTTAGCTCTAGTTCTGTCGTTCGATCAAGAAGTACATTACAGCCATCAAAAAGTTCGTCAATACCAGCTCCCCGCTCATCTGTTGTAGAATCCAGCTCTTCAGAACCAGCTTCTAGTTCATCTGTCGAAGCATCAAGCTCTTCAGAACCAGCTTCTAGTTCATCTGTCGTAGCATCCAGCTCTTCAGTACCAGCTTCTAGTTCATCTGTCGAAGCATCTAGCTCTTCAGAACCAACTTCCAGTTCATCTGTTGAAGCATCTAGCTCTTCAGAACCAGCTTCTAGTTCATCTGT
>PPOM03000265.1:0-18099 GCA_003708925.3 Kazachstania martiniae
TCTGATAGTATTACAAGTTAAGGTTAAAAACACTAATGATGTTTACTGCTTTCTGCAATGTCTTGAAAAGTCTCAAAAATTTCGGATATTACTGTGCTTCAGCTATCTCTATGATCTCCAAGCACACATGTTGTAAGACTTTAACTATTAATGAGTTTATCCGAGCCTAATTTATGTCAACGAAGGAAAACATACAACCAGCCCTCTACGCATAGCATATTTGGTAAGGCAGCCACCGAAAAATCAGAGCAGACAATAAGAAGCAAGCACCGAAATTAAAATCAACAGATAAGCAACCATACTTTCCTAAAAAAGTAGTGTACAAATGCTACGCTTTAATCTACTTTGAAAAATACGATCCTCTGACTAATTTTTTCTTTATTTAGCAACACAACTTCAATGTATGGAAAGGATTTGGCGTGGAATAGAAAGAAAACAAAACATTTTGAGAAGGTACTCCTCTCCTTAACATCGCGTTTACGCGATGCCTTTGTGAGAGGATATGTAAAGTTTCTACTATATCTTATTTAGATCTATAACTAATAGATTGACTATCAAAGTACCACTATCTTACTACTATGTCCGACTCTTTAGTTCCGCCTCAGCTATCTGCCAATAGGATATCTTACATAAGATTACAGAGATTATCTTTTTTGGATGGCTGCTTTTTATTGTCTGCGCTACTTTGATGGTTGCTTACCAAAATACTATGCGCAGTGTTCTGTGTTTACATTAATTGGGCTAGCATATACTCGCAGAGACTCTAAGCTTTAAAATATGTGCGGAATTCATTTCCTTGAGTATAAAAACCACATCATCATTGATCTTTAAGACATCTGTCTTTGATTCGTTTTTTTTATATATTCTAGTAAATAAATTCATATTAGCATCAATAGACACTACAATCAAATATGACTATCTGCCAGGAAATAATTATTTATAGTTTTATTTTATTTGTTTTTGGATTACCTGCATATTATATCTATAGATTTTTACCGCTTGTCGTGTCGCTTCCTTTGTTATGGCTGTATGTTATTTTACTTGCAAGCAGTTACACTAGCTCTTCGTGGGCTCATTAGTCTCGAGAAAACGGAAGTTTTCTACTGTTACTCAAATAACAAGGAAACACACTAATTATTCATCGTCTAGATCCATTTTTTGGTCCAGGGCCTATCAAAAAAAGTTGTAACTAAAATCCGTAATACTTCTGTGAATTGGCCTAACGGCTTGCAAAGAAAACTTCCACTTATTTTTTAACTTACGGGTTAGTTTAGAAGGACATGGTGGATATTCATGGTTGTTCAATTTGGGTCAAAAGTGCTGGCCGATGTGTTATGATGTTTGAAATGGAAAGACTATTATATCTCAATACTAAACCAATAATGAAAAACTTTTCTGCAACACATTATCATAAAAGAAAGGATTGGTTCCTAAGATGCTCTTGCTTCTTCATATCTCGTATATATTATTCTGTACTTTGAAACGCTGAACACTATTAATCGTTATTACCTTCTATATGAACCTTGATAATGACTCTCAACTCACCCTTGCTGCAGGTATATCTATCAACTATGATAGAAGACATCAACATTGTATATTAAAGATTGTATTGTGGCAATACATTAGTTTAGTTCTTGTGCGTTAATATCTTACATATCTCATATATCCCATGTTGATGAATATTTAACAAATGTAGTTAGTATGATTTATGATTGATAATTTTGTTTTTACCAAACTTTATCCTTCTTTTGACAGTCTATTGGTGCTTATTTTTTTCATTCAACTCCTTCTTCTAATAATATGTACATAAAACCTTACACAATACTTTATTTCCATATTGGGAGATATGTAAACATGCTGAAATTAATGACATTCATTGCCTCCTCATAAAATAATGCTCAGCGGTAGGTTATTTTAGGTAAGCAACCAACTGGAAGGAGGCATACAGTAGTTTGATAGTGGGGACCAATACGTCATAAAAAAAAAAGATGGAAGTGATTCGGTTAAGGTTGAATCCAATACAGAGCTTCTGAAAATTTTCTAGGGTTCTTAATTTTCGCCAAAAATAATAGAAATGTCTGCTCATGCAAAATTACTAAATGCTGTGCATCGGACACTATTCCAATGTATTACATTTATCCATATCCCCCCCAATCATTGTTTTTTTTCTTAATAGGATGAACAACTAAAGTGTCTATCGATTCAACATTGGTCTTGGTTAATATATCGAATTAAGTGTATTAGATCAATAGTTTCTTATTCGGCCATGCTATTATTTTGCCTGAATAATTCCAACTTATAGGAATTCACTTGAAGCGGAACTATTGGTTGAGACATATTATAATAATATCTCAGAGATATACTACATTTGGTAAAGTACATCGGCTTATCTTGTAACATATAAAGAGTATATTTTTCTTGCCAAATAGAGAAGAAACTGATGATGAAACCGTACTTCTTTCATGGGGATAGAAAGATTATTATGACGTTACTTTCAGATGCAAATGGCTGTTTTTTTCCGGGCGTTATTTTTCTGGGTTGCCAAATTTTATTGTCGGTGGTAATTTTCGGGTTGCTGGTTACAGAGTATCCTATGAGTTATAATGATTTCATGCCTTGTTTTTGTTTACATTAGTAACTATTGCTTGAACTCATGACATAATCATATTCCTGGAATATTTATGGGGATATTTGTTAGATTTAGCTACATAATCGCATTTGACTAAAGAATTTATTTAACAGTAAAAATGTAAAATCTGTAAGCTGTATGTAATCTTATGTAAGATATCCTATTGGCAGATAGCTGAGGTAGAACTAAAGAGTCGGACTTAGTAGTAATACTAATGGGCCCATGAAGAGCTAACGTAACCTTTGGCAAGCATTACAACATAAAAACATGACAGTGGGAGAGCAATGGTGACTGGTAAAAACTTGAATGCATAATACAAAGGCAAAGCAAAAAGAATGAGAATAAAGCTAACAATAATTATTTCCTGACTGGCAACCATATATGATTTTAATATTTATTGTAATATAAAAATAATAATTAGAATTAGAAGATGGAAACAAATCAGAAAGATATGTCTTAAAATCAATGAGGAAGTGGTATTTATATGCCCAAAAAAATTCATTTATTTGACTTGTAGCGATATAACCTTGACATACTGCAGTAGGTCATGTGCTGTTTGTTGGATAATATTGTCAATTCTAACTGTTGGGAAATATAGAGTCATAAGTTAAGGTAAGAAACACTAATGTCCTTTATACAAGGTCTTATCAAGTTTTAAAAAATGGCATGATATTGTGTTTTCATGTTCAACTAAATGTACTCCACGCATGTTTAAAGGTTTACATATTAGTGAATTTATTCAAGTCCAATTAATTTCAATAAAGAAAGTCATAAAACTGACGTGCCCCTGGGTAGCATATTTGGTAAGCAGCCACCTAAAAATTAGCGCAGACAATAAAAAGCAGCCACTCAAAAATAAAATAAAAAAAAGCAGACGAGTAAGCAGCCATACTTTCCTATGAAATTAGTGTAGAGATTCTACTTTCAATCTACTTTGAAATATATGAACCTCTGACTAAGTTTCTTTATTTGGTAACAAAACTTTAATACATGGAAAGGGTTCTGCGTGGAATATAAGCAGAAGAAGGTATTTTAGGAGGACCCTCGCAAAAGGACATCTAAAAGAGTTTTTTATAAAACATATACATAGTATTAAATCCTTCGTTCTAAAGGTATTATATGTGTAAATAACATAAACGACTCACTTTTTTATTATTTCGTTTACGCAAAAAATAATGATGAAGGATAGATACTTTATAAATATGTGTTAGATTAAAGTACCGTCCAAAGCAACAATTTGGATAATTTTATTTGGGGAGCCATGTCAATTGTTGCTGGCGAAAAAGATAAACACTGGAAAAATTTTCTGACGCTCGTTATTGGTTTCAATGTTAACCAAATAACTTCAATATCTTTTTTTGATGACATACGGGTCTCCTCTATCAAAGCTTTGCCCGCAACTGCTGTATACCTCCTTTTACCTGGTTACTTACAAAAAACAGCCTAACGCTAAGAATTATTGTATGAGGAAGAAATGGATTTCATTCAATACAGCATTCTTACAGGTGTTCCAATGTGGAAAGTATGTATTAGGTAAGGTTTTATGTAAGGTTTTATGTACATATTATTAGAAGAACGAGTTGAAAGAGGAATCAAGCACCTGTAGGTTGTTAAAAGAAGGGTAGGGTTTGGTAAAACAGAAATTTTCCATCATACTAACTACATTTGTTAAATATTCATCAACCTGAGACGTTTTAAGATATTAGCCCACGAAAACTAAACTAATGTACTAAAACTATAAAACGTTTAATATACAACACGCTTTTACTATTTCTTATTTAGACCTATAACTAGAAGATTGACAATTAAACTTCTACAATTTAGGGTTTATGTCTGATTTTCTAGTTCCCTCTCTCGTATCTGCCAAACCAATTATATTAAATATATAATATTTTATTATTACTCTTAACATTAATTTTTATTTATAATTAATTATAGGATGTAGTACGAATGATTATATGTTTACATAATTTAAATGAGAGGAGAGTGATTTATGTTTTTTGCTCATATATTTACCTTTAGAATGAAGGAACAGAAATTATATATTTGGTTTTTAAAAATTTCTTTCAGCATTCTTTTTTTGAATGGATCCATCTAAAGATTTTTTTTTCTGCTTCTCTTTCACACTGAAGCCTTACTATTTTATGTGTTGAAATTGTCTTAACAAATAAAAAAAAATTATTTAGAGACTACTATGACTGCATACCTGTCGATTTTAATTTTTGGGTGGCTCCTTACAAAATAAGTAATAGTAGAAACTTCACTTTTGAGAAGTAAGTGTGTTGTTTAAATATAGAAGGATAAACTATCTCTAATTATGAAGGATACAAGTTCATGTTTATGAAACGTTAACTTGAGTGTTTAACCTTAACTTAAAACAAAATATGCTATGCCCAGTGCATCAGTTTGATGCCTTTTTTGCTTCACAATAAGTAGGCTTGGATTAACTCATCAATAGTCAAAGCTCTAAAACATGCGTGGACATCATTTAGCTAAAAACATAAAACATAATAGCGTCTGACTTGTATAACAATTTTCCAAAACTACTGTACAAAATTCTAAACAACTCTAGTGTTCTAAGCCTTAACTATTTACTCTATATGTTCCAATAGTTCGAATTGACAGTATTAACAAACCGACGGCATCTTATATTTATTATAAACTATGAGAATGTTATATCTTAATGATCTAATTAGACTAATATTCCTGGATACATGAATACCACGTCCTCATTGATTTTCAAGATATCTCTCATTAATTTTGTTTTTATCTTCTGATACTACTCACCAGATTCATATTTCAATAGATACCATAATTAAAAATGGCTACAGGTTTAGAAACATTTATAGTAAGCTGTACTTTGTTATTGTTTGCTTTACCTTTATATTTTATTTTCAAGTTTATGCCATTGGGCATTGCTCTTTCTTTTCCATGTTTTTATGTTGTTTTGTTTGCTAAATGTTACGTTAACTCTTTATGGCTCATTGGTCTTGAGTTGGCGAAATTTTTTTATTGGAGCTAATAAAATGAAAACTCAATAGCTAATGCTCATATATATCTATCCTTTGGTGCATGACCGATCAATAGAAAGCGAAGTGGAAAACGCAAAACTTCCATGAAGTGGTCTAGCGGCTTACAGATATGCCTCTAACATATTTTTAAACTTTCTGGTTAGATTAAAAAGACAAGGGAGGTATTCATGGTTGTTCAACTTGTATTAAAGGTGTAGGTCAATGTGAAATTTTTGATTAATGTATTATTAAGGATTAAACAAGTAATTAATTATGTAATGACCTTTGAGATGCAATGGCCAATATATTGTATATTCCATACAAATAAAACAACTTGCATTAGTAAAACAGTGCTTCAAAATCTGCGGTCAACAAGGGGAATTAGACTATAGTTGTTGGGCCAGTGGTGGAGATTGTGGCACTATTGCAGGCAAAAAAAAAAAAATGATTGCTGGGTTAATTGATGCTGTCCTTTGTAATTTGACGGTAAGTGGGACTGTAATATTTATTGTCTTCCAGTGGCTCATGGTGAAATATGATTATGACTTTTATTAACTTGTGTCAATTCAGATGCAACAACAGCAGCTAGAATTGGCGGTCAATTTAAGGAATGTTATGATAAAAATTGGGATGGTTTTACTGAATAGTAGAGTTCCGATACCTAATTAATGTCTATGCGAACTCTCTTTTTCAATAAATTAAACAAACTGGTTTTTGTTTAATTGTAGAATTCTTTCTTCCCTTATATATATATATTTATGTGAGTCTTAAAATACAACATACACATATGTAATCTTTTGTGAGATAATTATTGGCCAAAGAAAAAGGTATTTAACTCTAATTTGTGGCCAAAAAAAAAAGAGCCATAGGCTTATCTATACGCCCAGCAAACTTATAGACACTTAAATACAACTAGTCTCGGATTGTGATAATAAGAATTTTCAATTCTCGGAGTGTAGAAGATTCTGAAGATTAAAATACAAGAATTAATTAGAATAATGAAAAAAAAAAATTTTAATTATATAAAAGAAGAGAGATTTGTAACTGCTTTTCAGCTGTGAATACAGCTTGTTTACAAATGTGTCTGTGTTTTTTTCCATAATTATTACCTGGTAGAGAAAAACTACATAAATAGCTGTAGCCTCGTAATTCAGATATTCAAGAGACATTTAATGATTGGCTTTAAATTTTTCCTGTTATGTTTATTTGCAATTAGCTCCTACATTGCACAGCGGATAAGAAACAATTCTGAAAAACCGAATTGTGGTGATGGGAGTGTTTACAGCTTTACCAAGGAAGGTGTTGAGTGGCAGGTGGGTTGGGTTGCATATATTAAGGGTTCTAATTGTAATACTACAGCCAATTGGCAACAAATCGAACATGCCTTAAAAAACTGTGTGAATGATAGTGAGTATGAACAAAAAATGGCAATGTGTATTCGTATGGACCATGGTAATACATGGCATGCTGATGTCCGTATGCAACGCTCTCAGTCTCCTCCATTATCTAATATTTGGGTTATACCATGTGGAAAATCTGATCAAAGCACAATTGATATTGAAGCTTGTAACGTAAGCTATCGAAGTAACTTTTAATGGTTTACATTGGAATATGGTATCAGCATATTGCGCATATATTTATATAAATATATCTTATTTAGTTCTTTAATAACTAATAAATTGACCATCAAAGTACCATTATCTTACTACTATATCCGACTCTTTAGTTCCGCCTCAACTATCTTCCAATAGGATATCTTACATAAGATTACAAAACGTTAGCCTGTATCTTCATAATTAGAGATACATTACTCTTATATACTTTAGTTGAGAAACCTAGTTTCAAAATCCAGGCCAACTTTAACCAAAAAGACAAAAAGAAATACTAATAACTTCTTAGGAGTTGAATGTCTATAAGCAGAAGATCTGTAGGGTTTGTAGTACTGTCCGTATTCACTGCCACATGCCCAAGCGTCTGATAAGGTATAATTGTTTGATATTGTTAAATTAATTCCGCCATCAGGCCAGCAAGGTAAAAAGGTTGAATTGGCAATTGGTGCTTCCATATTTGACTTCATATCAACAGCAGAGGATTTATAGGGCTTCTAATACTGTCCATATTCACTGCCACATATCCAAGCATCTGATAAGTTATAATTCTTTGATATTGTTAAATTAATCCCGCCATCAGGCCAGCAAGGTAAAAAGGTTGAATTGGCACTAGGTGCTTCAATTTTTGAGTGCATAATAGCAAATAATATTGTGTCTCAATTTATTGACTTACATTTAATTTTTGGCTTAAATTGGAGTAACAATAATAGTTTGTATATCAATTCAATAAAATAAATATCCTTTATATATACGGTTTTTGGCTTTTGAATTGAGCATCAAAATTCATGAGAAGTTGGAAGTACATAATATGAAAATGTTACGAAATGTCGGATGACAACCTACAAGCATTACCAAGCTATTTTCAATATTTTGCATTATATTAATTGATTAAACATTTAGAAGCCGCATCTTCCTTCTTTACAATCTGTGTTGTTCAGATCAGAGAAATGAAGAAGTAGGGAGTGTTTACAAACTTCACTTTACTGTCTGTACAATTTGGCTGCTAAAAATATTAAAGTTGTGAGGCTGTAGCGTTTCTATAACCCTAAGTAATTGTAGTCCACGAATATTTGAAAGCTTTTATTATGCGAACATTTTTATACAAGACTAATTAAGAAAAACATAAATAATTCATGAAACTAACCATTTGTATGTGTTATATCAGAAAGAAGAAACGCGGGGATTAACCAGACAGAGAAAACAGTATGCTGTAAAATAACACAGGAAGCAAAACAAAAAAACTTGAGAAGAGGCAGCCTAAGCGAATCAAACAAAAGAAAATGTATTACAAAGTTAATGTTAAGAGTAACTACCTTTTGTGACAATCATCAGAATCGAAGAAAGAAAGATTTTATATTTTCTTTTCTTTTCCATACAACATGTCCCAAGATCAAATAGTCTGGTATCTTCTATCTAGAACGTAATGTTATTATTAATGGTAATGTTGATGGCCTTTAAAAGAATGGTTAATAACCAAGATTGATGCCACATGTAAATGCAAGTTTCAATATATAGGCAGTTAGGAATCTCAACTAGTTGTTAAATAACATTAGATGCGGCAAAGTCATTAATAAGTGACTTAGAGCAAATTCTTCTTTATAAAGGATAATTGAGTATAGTTTGTAGAAACAATATTCTAATACTACTTGCAGCAAGTTTGCTAGGTTTTCTTTTGGTCGCCACTAGAAATAACTACATTATATTTTACGCAGTAGCAATCTCTGGGTTTTGGTAAGTTATCCTTTATTATTTTCGGATTCTTGCACTTCTGCATGGAACATTTAACGTGACATATATGCAAAGAATTTCATGAAATTGTAAGCGAGAAAGAGATTTTTTTTGTCGAAGATTCCGGTACCTTACGTATATAAATTTCTCACAACTTTATCTGTTGCTAATAACAATCTGAAAAATGAAGTTTCTTCGTAAATGATACGAGCCAAAAATAAATTAATAAGATTGCATTATAGCTGTTGCAGCTGCACTGAATTTATTATTTTACAGCATTTTTGAGGTGAAATAAAATAATATGTATCCCTAACATATAATATGTATCGCTAACATATAATGACAGTGACTGCTAATACACATCACCTTGGTTGTATAATATAATCATGTTAATCTCCAACGTATGATAGGGTTACAACCTTATCTGGTTATTATCACAACCTTGCACACAGTAAATGAATAACCTTTCGACAGCTGAGGTAAAAGCGTATTTTACCTCAGCTTTTAAAAATTCAATAAAGTAGTTAGGGTTAAATTTCCTAATCTGTAAATATTTGGCTGCCTCTAAGTTTACAAAAGCATGAAGTCCAATACTTGCAAGTACTGTAAAACTGGGACTACATAAAATAACATTATATTCAGATTTAAATTTCAACTACTTAATTAATTTTAGTTCTTAACAGTCACATTATAATTCATACCATTTGTATTGGAACCAGAGAATAAATTAATGAGGACCGATTTGAAATTCCTACTAGTTTCTCTTGCAATTTTCTGTGTAGCGGCCGTTTTTAGCAGGCAGTCAACTGTATGGGCTGGTGGAGCTGTTATTTTTAGTGGTTTGTTTGAAGTGGTAGATCGTATTACAATGTCTAAATGCCCGAATGGTTTTGAAAGATCCATTCCAGGTGCTACAAAGGGCACGCCTGGCCAACTAGCATGGGAATGTGCTGGTTGGTGGTTTATAAGAGCATGTCTTTCTGGAGGTTTTGTCATGTGTGCGATGGCAGGAGTCATGATGGGATGGGAATATTACTCAAGTTCAATCCAAGGGAATTATTCAGATTCAACCCAAGAGTACTCCTCCAATTCCACTAAAGAGATGAAATGATGTTTTTACTTAAATGTTTCAAACTTTTAATATATAAACTGTAAATATTAAATGGTTGGTTTGAGGAGGAACGTTAATTAAAAGGGATCACCAATAAATTTTATATTACTAATATTCCTTCGTAGAATAAATCTAGATAATAGTCTTTAATGTACCCCTTGCTGTAAATGTGTACATTAACTATGATAACAGCACAAACATGAGTCTTTAAGCAACTCAGATATGAACAAGGTAAATAGAAACATGATAGTTAAAAGTAGATGTGGTTATCAAATACAAAAAGTAAAGTATTCATAGTGGGAAAGGCTAAACTATATCAGGCGTTCTTGCAGATTCTTTCCTTGATCGTTAACTGTTTGATAATCATACCACTTTTTAGATATGATTAGAGCCACCATGAAATAATAGAGTTTTACCCTAGAGTGATTGTACAATCTTTCTGTCAATATCATATCCTAGAGTCATAATGTACTGTATCTCATTGTATAACACATTTATCTCTCCTTCAATCTTTGAAAGTAGATAATTCAATTTCTGTTCAACAAGAGAAGGAGGAGAAGTCGGAGGTACATCATTTTATTTCCTTATTAGTTTACCTTTTTCATCTACTAGATAGGACAAAAACTACAAGTAAAATAGATACTGCCTTTTTTGCATTCAATCAAAAAATAATTCTAATGGGAAATCAATGGCCTTCACAGGGTATACTCCAACTGGACTGTCCCCGAAACTGGGCTTCTTCCCACCACTTTATTCTAATAGGCACGCCAAGTATCACCATGTGTCATCAAAGTCCACCAAGAAGTTGTGTCATGAAGATTTACATCATTATATGAGAACTGTAGGACCCATTTTTCTACCTCTTCTGGGCTGGCTGTTTCACACTGGAGGCCTGTAGTAAAAGGTGCATAACCTACCCAATATGTGTACCTTTTACCATCAGATCCTACATGACCAAAATAGGTTTCGCCTCCATTACAGTTATGTCTCCACGATCCTTTGCGTGTTACCTCTGATCGTTTAGCAAAAAGTTTATGAGGTGCTTCGTTATCATCTATCGATAACGGAGCCTTCTCAAATTCGATACCGTTACTATTTCGGCCATTAAAATTATAAAGAGATCTTTCAGAAGGTTCACATAAATTATCAACAGCTTTGTGTCCTTCCCATGTCGATAAGGTTTTACTAAATGCAGGATATGACATTTCATTATCCCCTGCCCCAATATGTCTTGATGATTCATCCTCAATTGATGATAAACCCGAAAACTTAAATGCAGATATCTTGTACAGCATAGCTGAAAGGTAAAAAAAAGAAAAGTGGATCAGTATGTATTAACATTACTTTTTTTTTTTTACTTGCCCTACTTCTCTTGATTTTTCTGTAAAATAATCCAAGGTTTACTGCGTTTTCCTTATATACGAAATTCTCGGAGAGTTCTCTTTTACTTTACATGTGAATTATAACAACAAAGTGATTCTGAAAATGAAAGCATAAAATTATACCATCCGAAGTGGTAATTGTTGGAAATAATAATAGAGACATATTAGATATTATATTATTATAAACCATAAGGAAATACGAATGATAGTGACACGAACTGGATATCGTGTTGTAAGAGACACGAAATGACAGATGAGATGACACCAATTGCATCGTCGTTCTTTCCTTACTGAGTAATATTAATGTCAACGTCGGCACGAATTATCTATGACCAGCATCTAAGGAACTATCTAAACAAAAGGTATAAATAGAGGAATAATTAACAGATTGAATCTCTTATTATTCCAGTAATTATAAGATTATTTACTTTGTAGCTTATTCTTAACTCGTCAGAGACTTTAATACCATGTTTAGCTATTACTAATTGAAACCCTTTTGTACAACTAACATTTATATCTATGAGTTCAGAAATAAACTACAATAATAAGAATCACTCTCGTCAGTAATAGTGCATTTCTTCATCATATTTGAAAAGTATTAATATAAAGAGTTATTATGAATCATGTCACATTTCATATTAAATACAGTAAGTATTACAGTAAATAAACATTATTATATGTCTCAATCAATAGTCCTGATCCATATCATTTATATAGCATAGAATATGTAAGCCAAATTAAGTTATCAAAGAAATTGGAAAGAGATACATGCAAATTAAAAAATAATATATGAGAATAAAGAAATAATATATGAGAATAAAGAAATAAATTTAAGAATTCAGATGTGTACAACATGAAATGTCACATCTTCTCTATAAGTTAGTCACATCCTCTTTACAAGTTAATCACAATCTATATTGAGCTGATAAATATTTAGTCCAACTAAACGCAGACGCAGTTTCAATTTTGAAGTCAGTGTATTCTAGTATATATATAACGTAGTTCCCATTTGAGCTATGACATACTTGTAATAAAAATATAATACTAATATTAACAGTACTTTTTTTTAGTATATTCAGTATTATTATTTCACAAGCTGGAATTTATTTCAGTTATTTGACATGGATAATACTTCGTAAGTGTCTATAACCTAAAAGGTACCTTACAACACTTGGCAAGGGAGCCTAGATTTGTTTTCAAATTTATACATGTATGTTTCAAGTGTCCGCCAGTATATTATTGTCTAACGATTTCAAACATATAATTACCGACGTAAAGTGCAACTGTTGATTAAGGCATTGGGTAATAAACAAAGAGTATTTCAATGGTTAGTACTTTATATCTTACATAATGTTTATCATATATATCATTTGATACATTTGTTATTCATTGACCATCTAATCTTTCTTATAGCAAGCCATCAGCTACGAAGAATGTTATACCTATTAAAGGTCTGTAATCAAATTCATCAATTAATCGTGTATAACCAAGATATGTGTTTGCTGAGCTTACCAGTATTATTAAGCCGCTGTACAGTAAGACTATGATTAGCACTAATCTTCAAGCCAAATATGAAAACTGTATCAAAATAGAATTAAGTAGAAAATATACCTTAATAAATACGCATTGAATGCGAATGTTCGTTACCATGGAAACTAGGGCCCATACCTGACTTCGCATGCCAATAAACGTCAGAAGAAACAAAGATGATAAAGCGATGTAAGGGGAGTGACCAAACAAACCCCACATTGTAAAATTAAGTTTATGAGTATGCACACTAAATGAACCTCCTATGATCACTTTTAAATAGCATAAATTACTCCAATAATGAAGTATATCTGAGCACATGACGTACCTGCAGATTTGGTGTGGCCGTTGTACAAAAAGAAATTGAGGATACGCTTATCAGTGGAAAAAGAAAGTGCTTATCAATCTGCAACATAATACGACCCAGATAAGAAAATATCTTCTTAATAGTGTTTGAGTGTAATATTATTGTACTTAGATATCAGTCGAACCATTCTTGTAATTGGTTTATTAAATGCTTTTTTTAATTGATCTACAGTTGCATCTGAATAGATGACAAACGATTCACCTTAACTTAAAAGGAAGCATTACCGTCCGTCACCGGCCATTGTCGGGGAAAAAATCTGCGTTAACTTAAGGAACTTGTCAGATGCTCCTTTAGTATATGATTCTCTACGTAATATACTATATTGCTTTTTCATGTTAACGCGCAATTCTTTTTCACTCTATCCGACCAATCATATTGGAGAACAAATCCGATAAGCAGGTAGTAATTACTAGCGAACGCGGTCTCTTCTAGATAGATTTTTTTTTCTCAGGTGAAACTATCTAAGATACCAAAAGAAAATAATTAGTTTCTCTTTTTCGAACTACGCAAGATTTCAATACGTTTGAATATTTTCTTTATCTTATGATTCATATAGAGGTTGAAGGTTGATTAAGAGAGAAATTTTTCATTTTTCTCGTGTTTTTTTCTTATCTTGCATCTAGTGAACAAATATATATATAAAGGTTACTTGTAGCTCTATTTTCATTCAAAATATAATTCTGTTTACTATTTACTATTTACATATTTGAAATTATTTTTTTTAATACATCTTAGTATAAAATACTATCAAGTTAAATACTGATAAAAATGGCCGAACCAGAATTTCAACAAGCTTACAACGAAATTGTCACCGCTCTACAAGAATCTACTTTATTTGAAAAGCATCCTAAATACCAAAAGGTATTAAAGGTTGTCTCCGTCCCAGAAAGAATCATTCAATTCAGAGTCTCTTGGGAAAATGACAAAGGTGAACAAGAAGTTGCTCTTGGTTACAGAGTCCAATATAACTCTGCTAAGGGTCCATACAAGGGTGGTTTAAGATTCCATCCATCTGTTAATCTATCCATTTTAAAGTTCTTAGGTTTTGAACAAATTTTCAAGAACGCTTTAACTGGTTTAGACATGGGTGGTGCCAAAGGTGGTTTATGTGTTGATTTAAAGGGTAGATCTAACAATGAAATTAGAAGAATCTGTTACTCTTTCATGAGAGAATTATCTAGACACATTGGTCAAGATACAGATGTTCCAGCTGGTGATATTGGTGTTGGTGGTCGTGAAATCGGTTACTTATTTGGTGCTTACAGATTATATCAAAACTCCTGGGAAGGTGTCTTAACCGGTAAGGGCTTAAACTGGGGTGGTTCTTTGATCAGACCAGAAGCTACTGGTTACGGTTGTGTCTACTACACCCAAGCTATGATTGATTTTGCTACTAAGGGTAAGGAATCTTTCTCTGGTAAGCGTGTTGCCATCTCTGGTGCTGGTAATGTTGCTCAATTCGCCGCTTTAAAGGTTATTGAATTAGGTGGTGTTGTTGTTTCTTTATCTGATTCAAAGGGTTGTATCATCTCTGAATCTGGTATTACTACTGAACAAATTGCTGCCATTGCTGAAGCCAAGATTAATTTCAAGTCCTTAGAAGAAATTGTTGCCGAATACTCTGCTTTCGCAGAAAACAAGGTCAAATATGTTGCCGGTGCTAGACCATGGTTAAACGCTGGTAAGGTTGACATTGCTCTACCATGTGCCACCCAAAACGAAGTCTCTGGTGATGAAGCCAAGGGTTTAATTGCTGCTGGTGTCAAATTCGTTGCAGAAGGTTCTAATATGGGTTGTACTCCAGAAGCTATCCATGCTTTTGAAACCGCTCGTGCTACTGCCTCTTCTCCATCTGAAGCTGTTTGGTACGCCGTTGGTAAGGCTGCTAACGCTGCTGGTGTTGCTTGTTCCGGTTTAGAAATGGCCCAAAACTCTCAAAGAGTCAGATGGACTAGAGAAACCGTTGACAACGAAATCAAGAAGATTATGGTTAACTGTTTCAACGATTGTGTCAACGCTGCTCAAGAATACAGTAATGAAACTAACAAGAACACTTTACCATCCTTAGTTAAGGGTGCTAATATTGCCGGTTTTAAGAAGGTTGCCGATGCTATGTTCGACCAAGGTGACGTTTTCTAATTTGCTACATAAAGTTTAGATAGATTAAATTATTTAATGAATAAAATGAAATAATAATAAGAATATTGCTTATTCAACATCGATTACGTACGTAAATTAGTCGTAAACTAAACTCTTTAAGAGTTTCTTTCAAAATTCAATATCCTCCTACTTATCTATGCAGTTTTAACCTGACTATCAAAGCCAGCTTTCTTCAATACGTAGAATGTAACATAAAACAAAGCACACCCGCACCATTTCTCACGGATATTTTTTCCCCTCTTGAGACTAACGGCATTTTTTTTTTGGGATATTTTGTATCCAGGTTGTCATCCTTACTTCCGCGGTTTTCTTGGGATCTCTTCTTTTTTTTGGAGCCTTAATTTTAGCCGCAGGACTTTTCTGAGAAACACTCCTAAAAAGCGATCTCTTACAAACCGCTCCGGGTAGAACAAACAAAAATTGACTCTATCTCCGATTGAACTGCCTTTTTTTTTTATTCTAGAATATTTTTAACCTTTAATTGTATGTACGGCTGTGAATTTCCTGTTCCTAAAAGATGCTTCGGAGAGGGATGAAGGCTTCCATTATAGAAGGGCTATGACGAAGCCTTTTTCTTTATTTTTTGTTTTTTCTTTTAGTGAGGAGGACCCTTGTTTTGCCACTTATTTATCTGGGGATGAGGGTAGGAGGAGTTAAAGTTAGAATGATCCTAAATGTGTTCGGTACATTATTTTTTATTACGTTCCATGGAAAACCATGTCGGCAACACATTGTGGTGAATTAATTGTTTCATGGCTTAATCTCTCAAGATAACAAATTTAAACTTTAATTAAGGAAGTATGTTACACCCCACAATTTATTATCAAATACTCATTTTATTGACATGTATTACGTTTTGAAGACAATATAGAGACGTTGTAGATGTAAAGGAAATATATTCTTAATTCTTCTAATATATAAGCATCAAACATTTCATTATTTTTTATCTTCAATTTCTTTTTATTATTTAATTGTTATCTTAATATATAATAAAAACCCATCAATCAGAAAAAGATTAACAAACAAACAAACTTAACAAACAAACAAACAAATAACTAATTTTATATTATGAGAGCTTTAGCATACTTCGGAAAAGGTGATATTCATTTCACCAAGGATTTAGAAGAACCAGTTATTAGAACTCCTGACGAACTAATTATCGATATCATCTACTGTGGTATTTGCGGAACAGATTTACATGAATATACAGAAGGTCCAATTTTCTTCCCAGAGGATGGCCATCATCATGAAATTAGTGGTAATGGTTTACCACAAGCAATGGGTCACGAAATGGCTGGTATTGTTTCAAAAATTGGTAAAGGTGTCACCAAATTCAAGGTTGGAGATCATGTTACTGTTGAACCTACAGGTACATGCAGAGATAGATACCGTTGGCCAGACGCTAAAGGTGCTGATAAAGCAAAATGTGCAGCATGTAAGAAAGGACTATACAATGTCTGTTCTCATTTAGGTTTAATTGGTGATGGTGTTCAAAGTGGTGGTTTTGCTGAAAGAGTAGTCATCAATGAATCGCATTGTTACAAAGTTCCAGATCATATCCCAATGGAAGTTGTAGCACTAATTCAACCTATTGCTGTTTCATGGCATGCTGTTAGAATCTCTAACTTCAAGCCAGGTTCCTCTGTCCTAATTTTAGGTGGTGGTCCAATTGGTTTAGGCACTATCTTAGCATTGAATGGACATGGATGTACAGAAATTGTTGTTTCTGAACCAGCAAAGATTAGAAGAGACTTTGCTGAAAAGATGGGTTGTATTGTATATGATCCATCTCAAAGAAGTCACGATGAAAACATTGAATATTTACGTTCTATTGCTTTAGGTGGTGATGGATTTGATTATACCTTTGATTGTTCTGGTACAGAAGCTACCTTAAAAGCATCTATTGAATGTCTAACATTTAGAGGTAGTGCTGTCAATGTTGCCATGTGGCAAACAGGTAAAGCAGTTAATTTCTTCCCTATGGACATTACAAAGCAAGAAAAATCTTATACAGGCTCAATGTGTTACACACACGTTGACTTTGAAGCTGTCATTGATGCTTTTGAAAAGGGTTTGATTGATCCAAAAAAAGCACAGCATATGATTACTTCAAAGGTACCTATTGAAAGAGGTTTTGAAGATGCCATGATGAAATTGATTAACGAAAAAGAAAGTACAATCAAGGTTTTATTGACACCAAACAATTATGGTGAATTAGACAACTGTAATAATGGAATGTTATCAAAATTATGATTAACATCAAAACTTACGACATTTTGCATCCAGGACATTTTAATAAAACATATATCTTTCCACTGGAAGGATTTATGATTATTTAAAAAATATTGCATATAAAACCATTCATTTGGTTTAAACATTTAGCATTGATGATAATTAACGAACTTACGACACAAAAATAAAGTGTATTTTACACTTATAGAATATACTGTATACTTACTAAGAGATATGTATATTAGATATTTACACTTCTAAAATAGTGTAAATATTCTTTCATAATTTGTACATTAAATAGTCTAACTAGCATTTAAATTTAATTCTTTAACTTTCTTTTTC
>PPOM03000265.1:18248-42364 GCA_003708925.3 Kazachstania martiniae
AAATTAATGCTGATGATGAATTGATTATTGATGTTGCGTTCTGTGGTATATGTGGTACTGATTTGCATGAATATACTGATGGCCCAATATTTATGCCAAAGGATGGTGAAACCAATATACTTTCAAATGAACCCTTACCACAGCCGATGGGTCATGAAATGGCTGGTTATGTTGTCAAAACTGGTCCAAAAGTAACTAAGGTTAAGGTAGGAGACCGTGTTGTAGTTGAGGCTAGTTGTAGTTGTGTTGACCTGCATCGTTGGCCGAAGGCTAAAAATGCCAATAAGCCAACATGTCCAGCTTGTGAAGGCGGTTGTGAAAATTGTTGTGATTATGCTGGGTTTACTGGTCTAGGTGTCAGTGGTGGTGGTTTTGGTGAAAGAGTTGTAGTAAGTGAACACCATGTTGTTCGACTACCAGAAATGATTCCAATGGATATTGGCGCTTTGGTTGAACCATTATCAGTTGCTTGGCATGCAATCAAGGTAGCCAAATTCGAAGAAGGCAAGACTGCATTAGTCTTAGGTGCTGGTCCCATTGGTTTAGCAAGCATTATATGTTTGAAGGCATTAGGCGCAAAAAAGATTGTAGTATCTGAAGTGGCTTCCATCAGGAGATCATTAGCTGAAAAATTGAATGTCGAGACATTTGATCCTTCTGTTCATGGTGCAGATTCTGTTAAATTGTTACGTAGAATTCCAGAAGGTGGTGCAGGTTTTGATTTTGCTTTTGATTGTTCGGGTGTTTTAGCAACTTTTAGAACCGGGGTGGATGCTCTTCATTTCAGAGGTGTACACTGCAATGTTGCCATTTGGGGTCAACCTGTTGATTTTAACTTGATGGATGTTACTTTAAGTGAAAAGAATTTAACAGGTTCCATTGGTT
Source organism: Kazachstania martiniae (assembly GCA_003708925.3). NCBI lineage: Eukaryota > Fungi > Ascomycota > Saccharomycetes > Saccharomycetales > Saccharomycetaceae > Kazachstania > Kazachstania martiniae. Next base: position 19,134 of record PPOM03000265.1, read on the forward strand.
ATACTGTCCGAGATTTTGAAGCTGTGGTTGATGCTTTCAAGAAAGGGGCCATTTCAGTAGAAGAATGCAGACATCTAATCACTGGTAAGCAAAAGATTGAAGATGGGTGGGAGAAAGGTTTTATGGAATTAATGAATCACAAAGAGAAAAATATTAAAATTCTGTTAACTCCAAATAACCATAATGAATTATGATGACGTATGTACTTATGTTACTTGAACTTTAATTAGTATAACTTTAATTTAACGACTTTTTTAATTTAATGTAATAATGTATGTTCTGAGGCAAGATGAGAATTTCCGATGAGGAAAAAATTGAAAATTTTTAGAATAAAATAATAGCGATGGCCTTTATTAAAAGTATACTTGATAAGCATCGGCAAATAGCTAAAATAAAATATATATTAGTCTTTAGTATACGTTACAATGGCTAGAAAACAAGGTAAGAATAGTAGAGCAGCTAGACAAGGTGCTCTTGCCGAAGCTACTGAGGTTAAAGACCTTGAAAACCTACCAAGAGCAGAAAAAACTGATTTAGCTAACATTCTAATAAGAACTGCGGCAAGAAATGAAGCTCTTCTTGATGCTAAAATTAGTAAAAAGAAGAATAGTAAAAATAAGATCAACAAGGTGTCATTAAAACAAAGATTATCAAATGCAACTAACTCTATGGACAAAGATAGATTGGAGCGTGCACTAAATATCTCAAACAGGTTAGATGGTAAAATTGCTAAATCTATATCTCGTGCTAGATATGTTCAGCATTCAAGAAAAGCAGGTTGGGATTTAATTAATAACACCATTAAACAGGAGCTTTCAAGTACCAAAGAAGATGAGAAACTGAAGAACCCTGATACAGTTGATGAGTCAAAGATACAAGAAGAAGAGATTGAACTCGAATTAGATTACGATAAAGGGAGCAAAACTTCTGATTTTAAAGCTAACATGTTCGCATTACTAGAGAATGATGTGGACAATTAATTAAATGGATACATATTCTTTATCTAAGACTAGTCCAACTAGTCAGTTTCATTTAAAAAAACATTGTATAATATTATCAATAAAATATTAAATATATCTTTAACACTTAGTGTCATATTACTGAAAGTATTTGCAAAATAAAATGACTGTGACTGCATGAATTTGTCCAATAGTCACTCTTTTGGCTTTATTTTATGTTTTGTGTATGAGACCCGCCTTTGTTTCGTTAGAAAAAAAAATAATAAGAAGTGCATTAAAAACATTAATAAGAGATATTAACCTATATTATATTAAAGTATGTAAACATCACAAATGAAATGCAATCTTAATCCAATAAAAATTATTCATTATCAGATAGCACTATTACTTTAATGTTGGGACAAGTTAGTCTAATTAAGTGAGGCAAATCCTCTTTTGATTCAGCTTTGCTGTATATTTTTTGGTTGTTATGTTTTAGGGCAATTACATTGTGCCTCAAGTCAATTTTTGTTAAACATTCAGTTGGGAGTGCTTCTATAAGGTTATAACAGCTTTTTAGCTTATTATTTGGTAGTAATAATTCCTTCAAATAAGGAACATAGTCACAGAGTTTCGGTGGAAGGCTAGTTAAGTCCTCAATGTTCTCTAATTTTAGTACTCGTAATGATTTTGGTAGGTGTTGCCACCTTGGCAGGCATGATGTAAATGTATTTCTGATTTCTAGTTCCTGTAGTCCAGTGGGAAAAGTACTCCAAGTAGATACATCTGGAAATCCATCTATCCGTAAAGCGGTTAGTCTTTGAAATGGTAGTTCGTTGTTTAAGGATAATTTTATACCCTTGAACTTGTATAAGGTGTTTCGAACCATAAGATTCCTTAAATTACTAACAGATTTGGGGTTGCTTTCTTCAATAAATTCAATTGGGTTGTCATCTAAATTAAGAGTTCTTAGATTAGGAAGTAGCGAAATATTTTTCACAGACTTAATTTGGTTCCTACTCAGATCTAGGTATTCAATTGTTAACCAACTCTGAAATTTTATGTCATTTCCTTTTTGAATGATCTCTCTGAAATCAATGTGGCCACAAATTTTATTCGATGATAGATTTAAAATCTTAAGTGGAACTCTTGAAGTTGCAATCCCATTCAATGAATATATATTGTTGAATGAGAGGTCAACTTCTCTCAAGTGAAGACAACCTGAAAGAAAGTTTAAATCAGGACCAAAACTATTATATGGGATTATTAGTCTTTCCAAATGTGGCAAATTATTAAGTATGCAATTCTCAGAGGTCAGTTCATTATGCGATCCAAAACAAGTTGTCGTTAGAAATGGGATACCATCTAATGATTCCAGATGGTTATAACTGACGTTACATTCGTAAACGTTAGGTAAAATGTCTTTCAGAAAACGAATGCTTTTCAATTGTTTATTTTGAATATTTATCTTTTCAACGCTTATGAATTCGGTTGACATTGGAATTTCGTTCCTCAATATTTGCAATAGTTCTAGTATATCCTGATTTTGTGAAACATAATTCGGTTGTTTCTCTGATGGAATATAAAGCGGTTGGCCTTCATTTTGCTGTTGTAGATCTCGAGGTGGCTGTCTTAGATGATAATGATTTTCTATATTCTTTAAAGGAATCCTTCTATGCGCCAAACTTAAATTCTTACAAGGATCTTTCCAACTGTCTGTAATATCATTCTCAAATGTTGAATCTATAGAATGCTTCGTCTCCTCTGTTATTATTGTAGAATCAAAGTTGAGTGGTTTCACATCTCCAATAGTCATATCATTATCCACTGGATTCCCAGTCAGAAAACTCTCATATGTGGTTCCTTGTTCAAAAGTAGAGAATTGTGAAGTTTCAGTAGAACAAAAATTAGTTGCAGAATCATCAATTGTAGTATTTCCGTAAATTTGCTTCATGGAATCTATATCTTTATTATTCCCAGACAGGGCTGTAGGTCCCTTATCATGGTACTGAGGCCGACCTCTATCATTTTGGTCTTGCCATGAGTCGATATAAGAATATTCTTTCATTCTTTGTAAATACCTTGATAAGGGAACATCATTGGACGGATATTGATTTTCATTTCGATTTAACACATGTGTCACTGCAGCACCTTCCTTCTGACAAACAGTCGACCCTGCCAATCTATTTTCGAGGTTCCTCCTGTTATTTGCTTCAATGTTATATATTGTATTAAAAGATTTACCATTACTTTGCCATCCATAATTCATTCTAAATGATAGTTCATACACCCTCAATAAAAACTGGATACAATATTTCACTTACAACCGCCAAACAGTTAAGCCATTAATGTATACAATATATACATACACAGGTATTTTTTTTTATCTCAAACGGTTTATATACTTTTTATTAGACAAACTTCAGTTCTCTGACGCCAATAATGTCACCAATTATTCAACATCTTTGTGAAATTTTCATTATTACCCTGGTCATTTTAAATTACCCGCTCCTCGCGACTGTAAACACACGTATCTAATCGGCGGCTAGCATATTCATTAAATAGAATTAACTATTCGTCTGAGATATCAAGATTATGGACATTGCATAAAAAGAGTAGTCAAAGTAAGCCTATGTTTAGTAATTCCTGACCTGAACTCTTCATTAGATATACAAGGAAAAATATTTAATTAATAAGATAAAACTGTATAATGGCTACAGAGTACTTTATTCTAAGAATAACATCTATCCAAAAAAATGTCCATGTCAATCTGTTCCATTATATTCTATACGAATCAATTTAAACAATATTTCTGATAAGTTGTATTATAAACAAACTGCAAATGTTGCTAACTAGCTTGCGAGGTATTGCTTACATGAAAGTGTGATAATCTAACAGTAAACATCGTAATAGGTGAACCAAAGATTCAAAACTGACTAATATATCGTATTACATTATTAAAATTTTTGCATCTCTATTCATATCTCTACCTGATTAGCATGAATTTTTGAAGCCCACAAAAATGTCATTCCAATAATTGTCAGGTATCTTCTGAGAGACACTGGTGTTAAAAAAATCAAAGTTAGAGTTTTTAAGTGAATACTTTCCAAAATAAGTAACGATCTGAATTATTAATCTTACCTAAATTAATTACATCAACATTTTTGTCCTGTATTTCTGGTGGATTGGTCGTATTACATCTTGAAATACTGATGACATTCTTTCACTGTTTTTCCGATATTTTTTGAAAACGTTTTCTTCTACCAATGTTCTGTTCAATTTTCACATTCTGCTTTAGAATTTTACAACCGCTCCTGGAATTTGTAAAGGAGCAAGAAAGGCGTTGTTCTGTAACAGAAAAATAGCTAGTGACTGGGAAAATCCTTTTTTCTTCTTCTTCTGGCTGTTCTTTAAGTATTTCTGGGAGGGAGTAAAGAAAACAGAATGCCCAGGGTAAATTAAAATGAACAGGATTCACATTATAGAGGTTTCAATCCTTCTAAATAATAAAATTTTCGGTATTTCATAATAGGAATAGAATTTAGCTTATTTAAGATACCTATTGTATTATATTACATTAGGCACACTGCTTTTCATATATAGCAGAACATAAAAGCCCAGGAAGTTATTCACTATTGTTAACTGAGCGAAAAAGATTTACCTTTTATAACACTTTTTTTTGACCAAAGAGTGAAATTTTTAAAAATATAAGGAACTGCATCGTAAATAACTCAATAGTGTCGAACTGCCAATGAGTAATTTAAGTGAAGTGAAGCATATGGGCATTCACTTTGATGAATTTGAAAAAAGGCATCCTGATTCAAGCCATGGGAGATTATCGAAAAATTTAAGTCCTTATAGTTTACCTGAAACTAATATCGAGGACACTCTTGATAATAATGTGGTCGAAATGACTGAGAGAAATTCACTTTCTCCTCATGTAACTAATAACGTTAGCGACACGTTCAGGCCATTACCATATTTCTCCAACTATTATTCGATCTTGGATATAGCGAATGAAGAAAACAATTTAACAAACAGAGACAATAATATGATCAATGACATAAGATTTTTAAAGCATAGCATTTCTGGAAATCATACTTCTCCAAGCACCGAAATTGATTCTCTATGCGAATCATCTAGTATTGAAAATGAATTCTTATTAAAGAAATATTACGAGGCTAAGAAAGCGCTCACAATAACAAACATAAGGCATGGCAGTGTAATAAGCTCGACAGACTCGTCAAAATTACAGAGTGATAAAGCAGTATCGAATACAATCATCGATGAGTTTGTTAAGAATACTAGATTGCCGAAGGACACACATAGTATAGGCTTAAATGGATTACAAGCATCTCATTCACAGTCACATGGATTAGTATCTGATATGGTAACCACAAGATCAGCATCTTCATATTTCAAATATCATGAAAAACTAAGTGATGCTGCTATTCAGAGCGGGAACCCAAATATTATCAAGAAACATACATTATGGGTACCTTCAGTGAGAGAGGAATTTCGCAATCTTCTGTTATACAATAGAAGACACGAAAATTACAATACAGAAGAAAAAACATCGTGTCTTTTTATAGATGGTGAATCATATTTATCAAGCAAGCATGATTTCTATTCTGGATCAACCATGATACCATCGTTATTCTCAGAATTTAAGCTACCTTCTTTTACTTATCATTGCACTGTAGATATGGATGATCAGATATTTATATTAGGTGGATTATTACCATCTTATCGATATGATGAAGAAGCTCCTAGTCTAAAGGACTTTGAGGTGGACGGTCTCAAGAACCTGCCGCCACCGTTATTAGAAAGTGTTGTTAATAATCCTTCACTGATAGAAAATCCGCACATATATACGTTATCATCTTCGAACTCTCATGTGAAGAGGCCAATTATTTCGGGAAGTATACCCCCACCCCTTTTGTGCGCCCAAGCAACAAAGATAAATGATACCAACATATTTTACTATGGTGGTTTTGAAATCAAAACAGAAGCACACTACAATCCTACAACTAAGAAATACCATATTAAGAGGAGAATGGTTGTGAACAACAATGGCTATGTGCTAGACATCATAACACTAAATTTTACCAAAATCGATATCATGGTACAACAATCGAAACATTCCAGCTACCCAAACCTAGCAGCTAGATTTGGTCACGTACAAGTTTATTACAATAAAAGAATTATACCAAATATAATGAAGCGTAACGATTCGAATAATAGTGATCCGTCATATCCCGGAAAATCAGATATTCAAGCATCACATTACAATATCAGTCAAATAATAAAAAGTGCTGAGATGAGAAGATCCACTTCAATCCCTTACCAGCAGAAAACTAATACATCCACCATTTATTCCCCCACTTTATCTACGTCTAATTTAATTAATGAAACTGATTCATTACTGGATTCTCCCAGAGGTTCTATAAATTCAACTGTGAAATCTTCGAATACAATCAGCCAGGAAAAATTCTCTGTCTATATTTATGGTGGTTATACACAAAGGGCCGAGAACGACTTCATTGCTCTGGATGATATGTGGAAAATTGAAATTTTAGTCCTCTCGCGGACTAAAAGGGGAAGATGCAAGTTTGGAGATACTGCTGCTGCATCGATGATTGCAACACACCCTTCGTTAAATTGCGATGCTAATTCTCTAAATGAATGGCCAGAGGCAAGAGGGTTTCCAGCTTTTTTACTCTATACTGGTACACCCTGTTTCAATTATGGCCAATACGAATCGGATTTATTAAAAAATCTAGAGTTGAATTTTAATATAGCTATTGAAAGTGATACGATTAAGGGACCAAATGATAACAGCCAATCTGTCGAAGAATTTGTTAACAACAGAAATAACTCTTCTAATAGAAATACAGGCTCAGAATACAGTCTAAGGCGAGTAATTTACCAGAATACTGACAAAAATAAAGAAACTATTCTAATGCACGGTGGTTCAGTTGGCTCAGCAGTCTTAGGTGATCTATGGTGGTTCGATTTTGAAAAAGAAAAATGGACAAGAATAGAGACTTTTGCTCGAATTAAGTCTGATACCTATAAAATTGTTTCAATACAGCTGCCAAAGGTTGGTCACATAATGATAGATGTTAGTTCTTTAATGACTTTATATGGTGGTTTCAATCAGCATGAGGTTGATCTTATATACAAGAAGAAACCAATGAACAAATTAACTAACAATCCGCTTTTAGGCTCTACATTATTGAATTCTATTGATTTGGATACCCAGTGCCTATATAATAAGACCGTTTTCTTCAAAGATGATGGGACCATGCTGGTCGATGACATGAACACTGACGAGGAAAAGCGAATGATGGTGTCTATTGGGGGAACGCTGACCAGAAGTAATGGGTTATATCAATATATTGGTGGTTTATTTTCAAGGAATACAGCTTTAGATTCCTTTTATTTAAGAGGTACTATCTTGACAGCGTATGGAAATTCTTCAAATTTCCTCAGAAGTCAGTAGAAATGCGGCATAATTTTTATCCACATATCAGAAAACTTATATACATATGAATCTGATTGTATATACATATTGCATTTCGAATTGTAACATTGATATTATTTTTATATTAAGGAATATTTAAAATACTATTAATTTGGTATTTATTGTGGAAGTATAGAAGAATATAAATAACAAAACTATAAATAGGGAGAATATTAAAACGTGATTGGGGAACTATTTTTTGTTATAACTTTACTGAATCAATTAAGTGTTTAACAACACCTGGGTTAGATAATGTTGTAACATCACCCAGTTGATCTGCTTCACCGGCTAGAATCTTTCTTAAAATACGTCTCATAATCTTACCAGATCTTGTTTTTGGTAAATCATCAACCAATACGATTAATTTTGGTGCAGCAAATGGACCGATGTCTTTTCTAACAGTTAATACTAGATGCTTCTTAATATCTTGCAATTCGTCTTCAGAAGCATTATTCCAAGAAGATTTATTCTTCAATACAACGAAGGCGGCAACTGCCTGGCCAGTTAAATCGTCATTGAAACCCACAACTGCAGTTTCAGCAACAATTGGATCTTCAATCAAAGCAGCCTCTATTTCTGCAGTAGACAATCTGTGACCTGAAACATTGACAACATCATCAACACGTCCTAGAATCCAGATGTAACCATCTTTGTCCCTTGCAGCACCGTCTCCAGTAAAATAGTAACCTTGGTAAGGATTTAAGTATGTATCCAAGTATCTGTCATGATTCTTCCAAATGGTTCTTGCAAATGAGGGCCATGCTCTCTTGATTGCTAAAACACCTTCTGCATGTTGTTCAACAATTTCTGCACCTGAAGTTGGATCCAAAATAACTGTTTCAATACCAAAAAATGGGAAAGCAGCTGATCCCGGTTTCATTGGACTACCATTACCAGCCAATGAAGTCACTAAGTGTGAACCTGATTCAGTTTGCCAGTAAGTATCTACAATTGGAATTTCGTTCTTACCAATCTTATCAGAATACCATTCCCAGACTTCTGCAGCAATAGGTTCACCGACGGAACCTAATGATCTCAAACTCTTTAACGAATAACCTTCAATAAATTCGTCACCAGCTCTCTTTAATAACCTTAAAGCGGTTGGCGCAACATAAAATTGATTAACCTTGTGAGTGTCAATAATATCCCAGTAACGAGAGTAGTTTGGATAGGCAGGGGTACCTTCAAAAACTAGGGTCGTGCAACCGGATAGCAGAGGACCATAAACAACGTATGTATGGCCTGTAATCCAACCAATATCACCTGCAGTAAAGAAAGTATCATTCGTGTTAACATCAAAAGTATACTTCATGGTCAAATAGGCATTTAATAAATAAGCTGCAGTTGAATGTTGGACACCTTTTGGAGTACCAGTAGAACCAGAGGTATACAAAAGGAATAATGGATGTTCAGAATCGACAGGTTCGCATGGCATATATGTCTTATATTTCTTAGTTTCCAAATCCCAGTCTAAGTCTCTTCCTGAAACATAATTGATGTTTTCATTATTGGTACGCTTGTAAACTAATACGTTATTAACTTGTGGGGTCTCCTTCAAAGCGTCATCAACGATCTTTTTAGTTTCAATAATTTTACCGCCTCTCAAAGATTCATCGGTAGTGATAACCACCTTTGAATTGGCATCGTTGATACGATCACGCAAAGAATTCGAAGAAAAACCTGCAAAGATAACAGAGTGAACGGCACCAATTCTTGAAATAGCCAGTAAAGTCACGATTGCTTGTGGGATCATTGGCATGTAGACGGCGACAGTATCACCTTTTTGAACACCCATTGAATATCTCAAAACCTGCGCCACTTGGCAAACTTGCTCTAGTAATTGTTTGTATGTAATCTTTTGTGATTGACCGACTTCATCAGCTTCGTAGATCAGAGCCACTTTATTTGGGGTTTTCAAGGCCCATCTATCAACACAGTTATACGAAGCATTTAATTGACCATTTAAAAACCAAGCATTGTTCTCGAAACTTGGTAAACCTGTAGATGGGTCTGCCATATAGGTTTGATCAAATGGCTTCAACCAATCTAACGATTCGTTGGCCGCCCTTTTATAGAATGCGTCTGGGTTATTGATCGATTCTTTATATAGAGTCTGATAATCCTGGAAACCGTTTGGCAGGTTTGGTTTGTAACCCTGCGAGTATTGTAATCTTTCCTGAGTTAATGGCTTCTGCTGAACCACCTGTACATTAGTCAAGTGTTCGTACTCACGTGGTTGCTGTTGCAACTGCGTTGCAATAACCGATGCTGCCGCCGCAGTGGCAGCATTTTGCTCTTTCAAAGCTTGAATATTATCATTGACATCGTCATTGATAGGCGATTGCACTTGTACGGTAGAGGGTGACATTGTTGATATTATAAATACTATTACCTGTTGTTATTGTTATATGTTTTTTTACTCTTTTGGTTATTTAGTATATCTCTGGTATATACAAAATTTACAATAAAGGGAATACAATAAACTTTCGAGGAATACAAGAAATGAGGACCCTTTTATATATTTACTAGTTTTTTACCCTTCCATCCAAATTGCCGCCCAAACCACTTAAAATATAGATATACCCCTCTAAAGCTTTAACAAACCTTTGATAATAATAATAATTGGAGATAAACATATACAGTAGGATTATGCGATTACCAAAATTGGGGTAAAGAGGAAAAAACACAAACGTTCAGGAACAACAACAGCAGCAGTATACCGACAACAAGTAAGAGAAAACAAGGTACATACATAATAATACATGACTATATTAGATAAATGAATCTAAGCGTCTAAAAACTCAACCAAATTTTTAAACAATCTCCAATGTAATACGTATCTTTTCTACTTTTGCAGTATTTTATTCGGAATGAAGACTTAAAAACTGGGTAAGTGCATCATTCGTCTTTTAGAAATAAAAATTCTCCACTAGAACGACTCATAAGCTTCAGTCTAATAGATCTTGGATGACTTTATTTGCATTAAAGTTGTTTAACTTAGGAAGCCAAAGAGAATTGTATCATTACTAATGAAGGGTAAGCACATATAAAACACTCAACAAAGTACAGTATGAAAAGTTCCATTTAAGCGAAGTTTCATAGTAATATTGTTTAAAGAACAGTGACGCGAAAGGTATGGGTATGGCGCTATGAGGAGACGATCGAAATATAGAGATGAACAAGATAGCGCCACTGTAGCTTAGAAGATATATGAGTATGTTACCCGAATGGTAATGTATATTTTTAGATAGGATGGTGTATTGGTTTAGGAAGAGATGTCTTTACTTCTTTGAGATTGAAGAAAGAAGAGTTGCTAACTGACGTATGTATATTTATTTGCGTTTTTGCATTCTATTTTAAGTACCTAAAAACAACGGTTGTAAAATGGATATTATGGCTACGCCATGATTGATGGCTTTCGTTGTGTGGCACACGGATCCGCCTACTCTGCTCTATCATTTTTTTGGTATTTTTCTTTTGTTATTGTAGGCTGGGTAATCTATGTCCGAAAAAGGAAAAGCAATCAATGGAAAAAAAATAAATTGAAACGAATACCTCAATTAAGCTGATTTTATTTATAGCAATTTGAAATATAAGCCATTATAATATATAAGAGGTAGTGGTCTTTTTTTTTATCTATTAATTGGATATATATCTTCAAAAAACCTAAGACCATCCAACAGAATTATATACAACTATGATTGCTTGGTCGTTCAACCTTAGGTTTTGGTTACTTCTACAAATTCTTTTGGCTAATATACCGTCATTTGCAGTAGCAAACGAAAATGATTCAATGTCTCTGATTTACGAAAGGGATGACTCGAGTAGTAGTTCTGATTCTAGTGACAGTTCGTCTACTTCCAAGAAGACAAAGAATTCCAGCAAACATTTAAAGACGACTTCATTATTGACTTGTATGGATAACTCCCAGTTTACTGCCCAGTTTTTCGACGTTAGGTTTTATCCTTCAAATAGCTCCATTGTCTTTAAGATCGATGCTACGACTACAATTAATGAAAATATAACAGTGCAAGCGGAAATTATTGTTTACGGGCTAAAGGTCATCAACATGCAGTTTGATCCCTGTTCTCTGAATCAGGCCGCTTTATGTCCTTTTTCTCCTGGTAGAATCGATGTTTCCTCCTCTTACCAGTTTGAGTCCGATGAAATTAATAGAATCCCTGGTATTGCGTACACGGTCCCTGATTTAGATGCCCAGGTGCGTGTCGTTGCGTATTCAAAGAATGACACTGACCTCAAAACTCCTTTAGCCTGTGTCCAGGCTATCTTGTCAAATGACAAAACTGTGCAGACTAAATATGCCGCCTGGCCAATTGCCGCGATTTCCGGTATTGGTGTTCTAACGTCAGGGTTCGTATCTGTTATCGGTTATAGTGCTACTGCAACACATATTGCTTCAAATTCTATTTCTTTGTTTATTTATTTCCAGAATTTAGCCATTACTGCTATGATGGGTGTCTCCAGAGTTCCACCAATTGCTGCTGCATGGGCTCAAAATTTCCAGTGGTCTATGGGGATTATTAATGTTGATTTCATGCAAAAGATTTTTAATTGGTATGTCCAATCCACTAACGGTGTCTCTACAGTAGTAGTGTCCAATAAAAGTATTCTTTCTATTAGTGTCCAAAAGCGTAAAAGAGATGTTATTATGAATTTACTGAAAAGAGGTTACTCCTTGGCTTCTTCGAGTGATTATAACTTTGATGCCATTCTGGATGATTCTTCTCTATACACTACCAATGAGCGTACACCTGATGATTATTCTGCCAAAATTTTAGTTCTAAGAGGTATAAAGCGTGTAGCATTCAAAGCAGGTATTGAACTGTCAAATTTTTTCCTTACAGGTGTCGTATTCTTCTTATTTTTCCTATTCGTTGTTATTGCTGGCCTTATATTTTTCAAATCTTTACTGGAAGTTTTGACCAGGGCTGGTTTGATGGCTGAGACATCGAATTTTTTCCAATATAGAAAGAACTGGGGTTCTATCATTAAAGGTACATTGTTCAGATTAAGTATCATCGCTTTTCCTCAAGTATCATTATTAACAATCTGGGAATTCACTCAGAATGACTCCCCAGCTGTTATGGTTGATGCCGTTATCATATTTGTCGTTCTTACTGGTTTATTAACATACGGGACAGCTAGAGTTTTATTGAAGGGGAATGAATCCTTAAGGTTATACAAGAATCCAGCATACCTGTTATATGGTGATACTTATTTTTTAAACAGATATGGTTTCCTTTATGTTCAATTTAAGGCAGATACCTTCTGGTGGTTATTACCGTTATTAACTTACTCATTTCTGAGATCACTGTTTGTAGCTGTACTACAGGAACAGGGTAAGCCGCAGGCATTAATTATTTTCATTATCGAGTTATTTTATTTTGTTTGTTTATGTTGGATCCGTCCATATTTGGATACAAGAACTAACGCATTCAATATTGTAATTCACTTGGTCAATTTAGTTAATGCCTTTTTCTTCTTATTCTTTAGTAACCTTTTCAAGCAGCCGGCAATTGTTTCATCAGTCATGGCAGTTGTTTTATTTGTGATGAATGCTGCTTTTGCTCTATTTTTATTAGTGTTCACTATAGTGACTTGTTCATTGGCTCTAATCCACAGAAATCCAGACGTACGTTATCAACCAATGAAGGACGACCGTGTGTCTTTTATTCCAAAAGTTCAGAATGGTAGCTCCACCACAAACTTATTTAATGACAAATCTGATGGTGAGTTATTCGAGCTGAGACAGGCTGTGTTAGATACCAATGAAACTGAAAAGGAGAAAGAACTTCGTGATGATACATTTGGTAACAAGAAAGTTTTGTTCCAAGATGATTACAGTACATATTCGACATCTATGAATTCCACCGGTAAAAGTGGAACTACGAATAGGGATAGATCTGCTAGTAATGCTAACATGATGGAAGAACAACCCATTCAACCAGCATCCGCTGTTTTTGGTAATAATACAACTAACCCAGGCTATCTAAAATTACCTGCTAACCAAGGAAGTTCTTCATCAAATAATAATGTCGACGGTAAAAATAATTTAAAGAAACCTGAAACAAGTTTCTACAGTAACAATCATTCATATTCAAGAGATTTCCTATAAGACAATATATTTTTTTTTCTTAACAGCCAGGTAACATATATTAAGGTCATCAATGCATTTCAGAAAGAGAACAATCATAAAACATTCATTCCAGCTCGGCAGGTGAATTCAATTGTATACTTTATTTTGTCTATCTCTTTTCCATTAAAATTTCAATTCATTCGATATATCCGATGTGTAACAAATAGTTCTATGTACAATTTTATTAATGTTTTTATATGAATTTGCTTTCGTATTTATTACCTCTACATGTATCTAATCAAGAAATAGTAATTAGATGCAATGTTGAATCAATAGGCAATTGCATACAGAAACTAGAAAATTCTTACGTAGGCTACGCTACAGTGCGAGAAAACAAAAGACCTACTCCAAATTAAATACCAGATCTCAGATCAGACGCACCTTCCATAGGGTTTCTATTCAGTTCCCCACTTTAAGTCTGCACCTTGCGATATCCAAACGATGTTTTTCCTCCAGAGTTTGAGAAATTATAATAATATTTAACTTATGGTGCCGGTAGTGGGGGAAAAATTTATACGTTAAGCTCTGTGTCCTTGTATCACAAGGTTCTACTATTTGTAATATTTCGGACACAATTCCGCGAGACACGGAAAAATGTCCGTCTCTAAATAGAACTTCCGTCGACTAAATCGACAGATAATATGAATGAGAGATATTAAAAGTTTCTTCAGGGTTCGGTGGTAAAAGGAACAGGCAACACCCAAAGAAAGTGTACATTGTTTATAGCATTATGCAAGAGCATAATTATTTCGTTTCTTGGTTTACATATTTAATATGCTATATTTGTATACAGTAATTTTGCTGTAGACCAAAAACCAAATTTTGATGTAAAATGCATTTGCGGCCAACAAGATATACGATGAGGTTAAATTTCTGCGTCTTGAAGTGCTCGAGAAATCTGCTTAAAGAACAATAAGTTGGTGAACAAAATAAACGGTTAAAGGGTTTTCATGTTTATTTTTTCTGCTCTTATACTGCTTAATATAAACTCATTCTGTATAAAGTTTTTGCGGCCACATCATGCATGAATCACATTTGTTGCTTAGAAAACAAACAAAATTCAGAAATTTTGAACTAAGAAAAAACACAAACAATACAAAATGAAAGTTTTGACTTTGACAGTATCATAATTCAATTTTTCTTGCATTATATTTTCACTTCTCGTTTTACTTCGGACATTCATATTTAGCTGTCATTTTATACCTTCATTCCTTCATTTATATATATATATATCCATATACAATATATTTCTTGTATTTTTCAGTTCGTCGGCTTTAACCGTATTTAATAGGCAAGGAAAAAAATAGTTCAAATTCATAAAAGAAAAAGAAAAATAAACGCTAACCAATTCTAAGTGATCCACCTTGAATCAGCATAAGAAGTGAAAGCTATTTTATTCTTACGAGGTATTAAATGTGTTTGGAAGAATGCATACAAATAATCGAGATCAAAAAGATCCTTTACAACCTACTTTAGAAAACACAAATGGATCTACAGCCTATCATATTAGAAAGAGAAATAGAATTTCATTTGTTTGCCAAGCTTGCAGAAAATCAAAGACTAAGTGTGATAGAGAGAAACCTGAATGTACGAGATGCATTAAGCAAGAAATCAAGTGTGTATATGATGAAGCTAAGCAGGCTAGGCCACGTATACCAAATAAGGATGCGACTATTGCGAAATTAGAAAGAGATGTTAATTATTGGCAAAATAAAGCTATGAAACTTTTGGAGGAACAGAAAAAATTAAACGAACAAATTGAGAGTTCTAATGGGTTAGGGAAGGATTCCATAAAAAGTGAAGTTTCCCCTAATTTAGGATCTAGTGGAAAATCCAATAATACTAGTGATGATTCAAATGATAAACTTGATGATGTTCAGATTAATTTATATAAAAATCATTCTACCATGATCTTCAGCAAAGTCATGAAAAATGACGTGAAACCTCTATCTGAAAACTACCTGATTATTCAGGATACTTTTATCTCATCATTAATTGCATCTATTTTTATTGCACCATCGAATAATTCAATGATCCCTGCTCTAACAGCAAATGCGAATATTTCAAGAGCTCAACCAAGTGTAAGAAACAATGTAGCTAAATTGAAGGATCTATTAATGAAGCAATGCAAAGATGATACTTCAAAAAGTAGAATTACTGAATTTACTGATCGTATTCTTCAGAACACAAATTCTTCGAGAAATTTAAAGATCGGTATGATTTTATCAATGCTCTACAATACTGTTGGCTATCAATATTTAGAAGATCATTGCCAAACAAATGGTGAATACTCAGAGTTATTACAGAATTTTATCACAGAATTTGAAAATATATTACCTCCATATGATGTAATCACTGGTTATAAGAATCATTTCTATGAATACGTTTATCCTAACTTACCGTTCATCCAAAAAGATATGTTTGAAGAATCATTAAATCAATCGATATCTAGAGATGAGAATGATCCAAATAGAATTAAGTTAAATTTAGGATACACACATATCAGAGAAAAAATTGAAAATCTGAGTATTCTATTAGTTACTTTAAAATTATCATACCTTTCGATTAAGTGTTTTAATACAGATTCTCCTTCTGAACAAATCTACATCAAACGGGAAATTGTAGATAAATATCCAATTAATAATGATGTAATTCTGTTGGCACAGAGATGTCTGGCATCAGAAAATTGGTGTGCTTGTGCGAATGAAAACATAATTTCATGTTTACTTTATATTTGGTCTTTCTTCGCTTTTTCACCAGAGGAGGGAGATTTGTTCTTAGAACACCCTACTGATGTAATTAGCAGCTTAATTATGTTGTTGGCAACATCAATTGGTCTTCATAGAGATCCTGATGATTTCCCCCAATTAAGTGATCCTCATTTATCAGATAAGAGACTTCTAAACCAGAGAAGATTATTATGGGTTTCTGTTGTTGGTATTTGTTCATTTGAGTCAACACTGAAAGGTAGACATCCACTATTATCTTCGGAAATGATGTCCCTATTTATGAATATGAGATCTTCTAATACAAATAAATACTATATGGAAAAGGTAATTAGAGATATGGGCGATAAACCTGATAAGATGTTACTTCATATCCATGAATTGACTTTAAAGAGAGCTCAGTTGGCATTTTTATTATCAGATTTAGATAATTTGACAATGTCTTATAATAATACCTTTTCAATGAGGTACATTGAGCTTTTAAGAGAAAAGATTGAATTATATATCGAGGAAAATTTTCCTTTACTTGATCTAAAAACAAGCTCACATTCAAATGAAGGAAATGATGATCCAAAACTTTCATTGAACATGATGGGAAATGGTAATTCAAATGCAATTCAAAGTAGAGTTATATCAAAATTGATGTTTTTGAGGACTTCTGCGGCATTATTTCTCCATTTTGAAATGAAGGTGAAGGATGATAAGAAATATTTCCCATATTACTTCAAATTTATGACACAAACATGCTTAGATGCCCTAAACTTAATTAAATTCTTCAATGATTATTTTGCTGGTAATTATTCAAGCTTTTTACTATCATCCACATTTTATAATGTAACGAAATTAATCCAGCTAGCTCTACCATCCACGCTTTTCTCACTATTAGGTATTATAATTAGAGTTAACCTAACAAACTATACACTTTTTGAGGAATACCAGGAACTATCAAAAAATGCGGACCAAGCTTCGATAAATAAATGCAAAGAGTTAAACCAGAGATTTGAACATATATCGTTCTTACAAAAGGAATTGGAAAATGCAGTTGAATATGTATACACGTACACCTCACAAACACTAAGATTCCAGTACTTCTCGATTTTTAAATTATTTGCTCTTTTCGATGTTATTTTGCAAAGAATGAGAAAAGGTGAGTTGTGGCTTGGCATTTTTAAACTAGGGCATGTCCATGAACTTCATTCAAGAATTGTCAAGACGTTAAGAATGACTCTTCGTGTTGAGGTTGATCAGGGAGAAAAACTTATTAATGATCTTAAAACTAGAAATCATTTAGGTGAAGTTTCCATGCAATACCTGTCTAATTTTTGCCAACAGGTACACACTGTCTGTGAGACTATGCAAAAACCAAACATGGAAAACAAAGCTGCTCCTCCCGTGAAAACTAATATGGGACCTGTATCTCCAAAGGGCAAATTTAGCCAGGGTGATGAGCTGGTCAATGAATCTAGTTCAGATAATACCATATTCAATAATATTCCAACTATGGCTACAAGTAGCCATCCAATTACCGAACCAGTAAATAATGTAAATAACCAAAGTTCTCCTTTTGGTTACCTTCTGGCCCTAGATAATTTGCAGAAATTATCTTCTGCCGCAACTTTATCAAGAAGCCTTGATTTCCAATCAAAAATAAAAGACTCTTGCGAGTTTAGTATTAATAGAAGTAACATGCACCCAATTGAGAATACCAATGGTATAGAGGTTTCTGGATTAAAACATGAACCTATAGAAGGATCCAGATTTGCTCCTCGTGTTCACGCTAATTTTGGTTCAGACCAAAGTTCGGCACAAGCAGAACTAGGAAATAATTTAGCAGGTCAATTTGTACAAGATGCGAGAGGCGAGACGCCAAATGAATATCCTGGATTTTTTGGGGGGTTGGATTTGTTCGATTATGACTTTTTATTTGGCAATGATTTTTCTTAAATAACCAATTGCTAATTTATGAACATTTGTATTGTGACAAAATTGAAAAGTTTGTAAATATAAACAAATTGTTATGCTAATATATCTACTTGATTATAAATAAATAAGTTTTATTTCTATATTTAGGTATTTCGATACAATATAATTAATCTGACTGAGTTCTTGGTTACAAGTGACATATATATTCTATTATGAGCGGTTGTTAGTAGGCTTAAATAATTTGATCAATGTGAATGAAAGTAATGTGAGAAATCCAATCGTGGAACCAAGAACAATAGTAGTTTGTGTAAGATCATTAGTTGTACTATTAATTTTTGCTTCTTCCGAGAGACCTGGCGTACTACTTGCTGGAACTAAAGCCGTTTCTGTGATTTTAATAAAAAGTTCGTTCAATGAACTAAGCCAAGTCGCTGAAACATGCAAAGGATGTGATATATAGAGTTTTTCACAAAATTCATCAGGTTGGACTGTACTACGCTGTTGTTGTTTATCTAAATCTGCCTTTAATGCAACTATTATTACAGGTATATTTTTGATATGCTGATACCGATTAAATGTTTCAACTAAATATGAAAATGACTCAGGGTCACTGGAATCATAAGTAAAACATAAAACATCACATTCGTTCAGCTTTTGATCATTTTCAATAACTGAATCTTGTATTTCACCGAATTCTTGTAAAATCAAGTAGTATTGTTTCCCTCCCTTTAATTCAAGACTATTTACCGCCATTTTTGGTTTTATAGTTCTCTCATACTGTTCATTAAATGCCCTACCTAAAAACATTTCCAGTAATGTAGTCTTACCACAACCTCGTTTCCCTACAATAAAACAGTTGAAAACTTTACGGTCAGATACTGCTGACCTATATATTTTGTTCGACCTACGTCTAAATTTTCTTGTTTTGGTAATTTGTAAAGCCAACCTAGCGTCCTCCTCAAACCCAAAGTAAATTAAATATTCTGTTGTTATGTGGTAATTGATAAAAGTCGTCATATTCCATTGAGCTAACCAGCCTTGTAACGTAATGTACCCGCGGTTGTTCACAACCGTTGAAAATGGAAAGTCTGTTGACTTCCATAACTTTGGGAGGCCTGGCGAGCTCATGAACAGACAAAACAATTCATCATCATTCAGACACCCATCATTATCCTTGTCGAATTTTACAAATAAATCCACTAAAAATCTTAAACCTTTGGGACATAATTCAACACTTGATGTCTCTGGGACATTTAGTTTAGGAAATAAGATAGCGTCATCTAAGCAAAGGGAATCAGTGTAGCGAAAGGCTCTCAAAATATATCCAAGTTGTTTCGTGACGACCTTTTTCTACATATATCTTGTTTAACATCAGAAATCCATCTTTTGTAATACCTTTTTCAGGAACAAAGAGCTCTCCCATAATTGGAAGTTGGGAGTCGTTCCTGTGTGATATATTCAATAATGTTTGTTTAATATACTCCAGCTCATTAATGTCAATACTTTTACCAAAACATTTTTTTTGGAGTGCATACATTTCCTCATCGTTTAAGAATTTATCTTGATCATTATCAGATAATAAGAATATTCTTTCTAATGCTTTTGCAGCCAGGGGCTTTAAATCACCAAGTCTAGCATCAAACAGTGGTGCAATTGGATGTGTAATTGCTCTTTGGCATAAATAAAAAGCTTGATTTACATCATATTTTGTTTTAGCGCTAGCTTTTATACAGGTATCTATTTCCTTAAATTCCATTAGCATAGGAACAAACTCTTCATCCTCTATTTTAGTATCTCCAATTTCCCCATACTCGGATTGCTCATTCTGATATCCATCACATTTATTTTTACACAGAATCACAGGAATATTAAGTCCTAAAGATCTGAACATCATCATCCAATAAAATGAGACGCGTTCGTAAGATTCATGATCCGAGTATACCAACCAGATAACATTAGCAGTCTTTAAATATCTACACAAAGCTTCTGTATTACCATTATCAGTATCGATCAGTATAGTCTCATTTGGTGAGTATGGACTTGAAGAAAAATCCCTGGGAATCGTTAATGGCGGTAAAACATCTTGCAAATTTGGGATAAATTTATCTTTCATCAATGTAACAATTAAGCTCGACTTACCAACACCATCGTCGCCACATACTACAACCCTTATTGTCTCCCGTGTCATTACTAGTCGACTTCACTTCTCACTCCATTTGTTTAATTGAGATCAATTAGGCTTTAAAGTTACCTTTTTTTTCTTCAAATACAAAATGCGAATATGTATTGGACTAGACATTATATATAGATTACAGAGACAATACTCATATAAGTCAATTTCGTACTGAAGAATTAAATAACTGCTCTTTGAGTAATTCATTTTCCATTTCAAGTTTCGAAATACGCTGTTCAGCTGCCTCTACATCAAATTTTCTGCGCTCTCGTTCTGCTAGCCATCTTCTTTGTAATTCTTCTATCCTCAACTTTAAGTCTCTATTTTCATTACTTGATAAATTGGTCATACCTTCCTTTGACTCCTGTGTAACTAATGAAGTATATGAACTAATTATTGAGTCTAAAGCTGTTTCAATAAAGGTATATAGTGCATCAAATCTCGGTTGTACAGCTTTTAAATTTTCTAAACCATTAAGCTCTCGAATTGTAGAGATCTTCTTCATAGATTGATCAATTGAATGTTTTTGGATTATTTTCTGTAAAGTTTGAAAAATATTTGAAAGATGAAAAACTAATGATTGCTCAAACTTTTTAAATTCAAATATCGTTTGTGATGTAACAATGTCTTGCGTTTTCTGTTTCCTAACTAATATCGCCAAGTTTTCATTTCTTGCTCGGAGATCTTTTAGTTCTACGTCGTAATCTTTCAGCCTATCGTTCGAGGATTTAAATTCTTTGATAATTTGCTTGTTAGAATCTTCTGCCTTCTCTAAATCATCCGATAACTCCTCAACAACATCTTGCAGACGAATGTTACTCTTCGTCAATTCTTTAATTTCACTCTCTAATTCCATGGTTAGGTTATCCCAATTTTTTTCTTTTGCTTGTGCCAATTCCTTCAAGCCAACTACTTCCTTTGCCAATCTATTGTATTCACTAGTATTAATTATATTTGAAGCGTTCTCTTCCATACCTTTTAGTCTCTCTTTCAAGGTTTCAATTACTGAATCTTTTTCAGTAATATTTATTTTCAGGGTTGACACTAAGTTATTCAGACTATCAACATGTTCTTGGTAGGATCGAGATATATCAATACTAACTTGTTGATTAATATCCTTAAAGTTAGAAGCAATTGTTGAGTTCTTTTCAATACTAGTAATATCATTATTAGAATCTTCTTGGCTTTTTTTGGAGATCATACTAATTAATCGATCTTGTTTGGACAGTTTCAACAGTAAATCGTTTTCCAATTCTGCAGCCTCTCTTAATTTACTCCGTATGCTTTTAATGAAATTGTCATACTCTTTATGCAAATCCTCAATAGCTATCTCCATTTTAGTATCAAGCTGACTTTCATTTGGTACCCTTATTGGAGTTGAATCTATCTGTGTACTATTAGCGATTACATTTTCTTTCTCGCTTGCTCCAATCTCACTAATCAAATGTGATTCCTCTTTTTGAAGAGCATTTAGAAAATTCTTCAACGATAGATCAAGTGCATTAAGCTTAACCATTATGAAGTTTGAGCCAATTTCTTTTGCTTTAATGAGCGCTTGAATTTCATTTTCTGGTAATTTAACATTTTGAAAGTCTATTTCGACAATGAAATTTATTATCGAATCAATAATTTCAGACATCGACTCAGAGTGTTTAATATATTCTTCTGCATACTTTAACGTCGTAGAATACTCCATTTTTAATTCCTCAATTTCTTTGTCCTGCTTTTCGACATTTATTCGAAGACTGTCATTTTGCTGTATTTCCTCTTCTAACCTAGAATTTAATCGACTATTCTGTTCTCTTAATTCATTAAGTTCATCATCTTGCTTTATTGTATTTAGTAACCTCTCATAAAACGAATTTCTCTGGGTATTATATTCCCCCGACCACTCTGTATTAACCTTACCAGAACCAAGGTTGGCTTCCTTGATTATTTCATATAAAGCTGCCGTCTTCATTTTATAATTTGATAACTGTTTCTGTAAGTTTTCAACTTCAAATGGACTGCTAACACCACCATTTTTACTAGTTGTTGCAAATAGTGTCTTCCTAATTGGTGGCTTCATCTTAAGAGCAGCCGTCGGATCATTTGTAGGATCCGCCCGTAATTTAGATGGCAACGATATAGGTATGCTGCTTTTAGGAACTTCATGAGTAACTGATCTAACTAAAGTTGGTTCAGTACCTTTTATAGGCAGTTGGTGCGATTCTGGAGTACCATGACGAATTTCATTTCCGTGGTATGAATCTGCTCTATCCCGCTTGCTAAGATTCTGCTGTAAGTCAATTGAAAGATCAGTTTTATATGGAGACATACCAATTAATTCAATGCCATCTCTGGTCCTAAGCATCGAATTTTTCAAAGGGCTTGTATTATATTTCAAATCAGGCACTTTAGAATCAGAAGGTATACCAGAAGGCCTTTTCGACGATAATGGAGACATGTGGTCTGCCATAGAAGTAGTATGCAATATTTCATCACCAGTAGATAAGGTAACCTCTTTTGATTTTACTCTAGCTTGGAGCATATCAGTGGTAGGAGATGTTTCTTGTCTTTCATTGGACTTTATCTCATTGACTTCTGCTCGGTGAGGAGTTGATACCCTTGAATTTCCAATAGTTAATTTCGAAAGGTCTATCGCAAAATCATCTTCATAAGGTCTTTCATCTACATCACTTTCATAAGATTGGAAACGATCGTCATCACGACCGTCAGCTATGGATGTCTCATCTCTATGTACCAGTTTAGGGTTTCGTACGCGGTCTGTGAAACTATCTAAATCCCT
>PPOM03000266.1:0-55347 GCA_003708925.3 Kazachstania martiniae
GCCATGAAATACTACGGTAGGCTAGAACCTAGTTGCTCCGTATATTCCTACTTGCTTGCTGGGAGCCCACTTGTTCTTGGGAACCTTTGGGATGTTACTGATAAAGACATTGATAAATTCAGTAAAAGTGTATTTGAGAAGATTGGCCTTATCAAAACGTTGGAGGGCGAAATTTCTGGCTACAATACAGTTAGTAACTCGGTTAAAGCATCAAGAGAAGTGTGTCATCTCACATATTTGAATGGGGCAGCTCCTGTCATATATGGCCTACCTGTAGAGTTCATCTAACTACTATTTTATGCATGTATATCCATCTATATATACACCACATATTTATTTACACATAAATATTTTAATCATATTCATTAACATTGTAAGAATACAACAATACAATCGAATAATAAACAATTAAGGTTTCATAATTCCGTGTTGTACATATTAAAGTATACTATTTAAAGATTCGCTAAATTTCTGTCATCGAGATTTTGAAAATTCTTTCGAGAGGACAACAAGGGTACATAGAAACAAATTGTTAGTCTTAGCAGAGACAATACAAGAAACGATTATACATATATAAAACATTATAAGAAACATTAGAAATAATGATCAATGAGTTTCGTCAAACGATGCAACGATTGACTTCCCCAACTGCTATTATCACATCGTCTGCCTTGAAATCATCTTCTCCAACAAGTTATCATGGACTTACTATCGCATCCATAGCATCTTTATCTATCAATCCTAAACCATTATTACAATTTAATTTACAACTACCATCGCACACATCAGATAGTCTTCGAGCTCACGGTTTGTTTGGTGTTCATTTATTGAAGCCAAATTCTCGATCAATATCCCTAATAAAAAGATTTAGCCAAGGAACCAGAATGAAAGGAAGCAAACCGTTCAAAGATTATATAGAAGGTCGTGATTATAGTCTATACAATGGGATCGCAAGTAAAAAGGACGGTTCTGTATTACCGTTGCTTGTCGATGCTGAAAGAATATTAGTATGTGAAAAGAAAAACGTAATAACTGTGGCGGATCATGAAATCTGGGTTGGTGAAGTAGTAGATGTTATAGCAAACGGTGATGACATAATAACTGGTGGTGTTCTACATTGTAATCGTCAGTTTTATAAACTGGGCGATAAAATTGAATCCTAAGAATTCATACATTGCTATTCCTTCTTGATTTTGTAGATCTATTTTGCATTTATAGCTTTACAGCTAATATTTAAAATTTTAAGTATATATTTTATTATCATTAATTCAATCTGAAGGGACTCTAAATAAATGGTCATATACCTCTCCAGTGTACAGGTATAATGACTCGTATGTATATTATAAAATGATATTTAGTTTTTTTTTTGTTTTCATTTGGTCATAAAATTCTCATGAATATAAGGATTGATTTAGTTTGATCGTATCGTCGTTTCCATTCTCATTATCGTCATCTTCTCGGATACCACCGTTCATTATATTATTACTATTAAAGTTTGTTGTCTTCTTTGAGAACATCAAACTGTTTAATGAACTAAACGATACATTTTTTTTGTGCTTTCTTACAGGATGTACTCTAGTAGCTGTCAAATTTGTTGCGCTTCCATTTCCACGCTGATACATTGGACTGTCAGCAAGAGTGGGACTTGCTTGCGTAACGTTAACTGATGGAAGACTACTGGCACTTGAGGATTTATTTAAAGGTGGAGCATTTCTGACTTCAGTAGTCTGAACTGCTAATTTGGCCTTTGGGATCATATTGCCTATTGATGGATGTCTCGAATTTAATGGGGTACCTCTACTTGAAGTTCTTGATATTGCTGCCGAGCTCATTCGATTGACATCTTCCTGAGAAATTGGTGTTCCAACTCTCTGTTCTGAGTATCTGTTAATAGGAAGAGCGAAATAGCCACCCTGACTAGTATCGGAATTAATACTACCAGGAGAATTAACCGGATTATAATTAGATAATGATCCAGGTAAGGACATATTTCTCTGATGGCGCGTTTGCGTTCCTGTACTCCCAGGCGTTGTTCCACCACTCATAGAAGGCTGGACCTCTTTCATACCATTGCTAGTAATAGATACATTATGAGGCTGAGATATTTGTTCATGATGTTGCACATTTACACTTGATAAGTTCTGTGATGCATTTGATGCAACACTATCAGAATTCAACGAGTGATTTTCGGACAACGCTGGTGTTGGAAGAGCTGTGGTTGGTGTCGGCGAAATGGAGTTTATCGAAAACGCCTTTTTTCCAGCCATTGTAATTAAGTTACCATTATCATCAATTGCAGGAGTATTCATTCTTGATCTCAAGCTTGGATTCATATTTGGGTCCAACATTGGTGTGTTCTGTATATGAATATAGTGCGGTTTACCTACTTTTACCTTCTGAGTCGAACTAATTGCTGATGAAGGATTAGTAGTAGCTAATGAAGGTTCATAGAAACTCTGTGAGTTATTGTATTCCGATAGTGTTGGAATGCTGCTAGAAGTATGTGTATGTTTCATTTGCAGTTTAGAGCGCTGAACTTTTAACATCCTTTCATCTATAAATTTGATTCTATCATTAGTATTATTAAAAGCTGTCAGGTTCTTCAAGTCCTGAATCCATTTCTTGAAATGTCTTTTTTCCTCATCCGTTGGGTTTTCTTGAATTGATTTGAATACCCATGTGACAATATTGTTTTTTTCTTTCTCAATAGTTTGGCATACCATTTGTTCTTCTAGTTTCTTTTTCTGTTTGATCTCCTTCTTTGCTTGCTTATTGCTACCGCTGAGTAGTTTTGAAATTGTGCTCTTTTTTGACAATATCTTCGGAGCCTCATAGACTAGTTTAGCAGACGACTGTAAAGAAGGGCTTTGGTGAGATGGTAATGCTCCCGAAGTACCTGTATTCAAAGAAGAATTTGTCTTTCTTTTCTGTAAATCAATAAAAGTAGCCTTACCAGTTAAGCTGAACTCCTTTTCCGTAGCTTCAGTTAACGTACAATCGTTTAATGGGATACTCAGAATTGGAGTTAATGATGTACCCTTTTTTGCTGCTGATGCTTGCGGAGCCGTTGCAATACCTTCATGATTCGT
Source organism: Kazachstania martiniae (assembly GCA_003708925.3). NCBI lineage: Eukaryota > Fungi > Ascomycota > Saccharomycetes > Saccharomycetales > Saccharomycetaceae > Kazachstania > Kazachstania martiniae. The sequence goes on from PPOM03000266.1 coordinate 3,090, forward strand.
TGCTACTGAGGTTGAAGGAGTTCTCGAATGATTATTAAACTGAGGCTGTGGAGTTTCGAAGAAATTACTACTTTTAAATTCATGCATGTAATTTGGTGTCAAAACAAAATAACCTTTTCTAAATTCTTTCGAGAAGTTGGATTTTTTTGAAAAATAACCTGCTCTAATACATTTAGCCAGAGGCGACTTCATGTTAGGATATGTTACATCAGAAAGCTTTCTTTTTGAAGGAATGGGATCATTTGATTTCCAATCTAACAAACAAGCTGGATGATGTGACACAAAATGATCCCATTCAATCGCAGGTGGTTTAGATAATAAACCTTGTTGCAGTTCTTGACATAGATTTTTAATCATTAGCCTGGCTTCCGAATCAATCAATGCGGAATAACGTTGCAATGTATGCTGAATTTTTGAAAAAATAATTTTCTCCAACTTCATACCAGACGTTTGCAAATTAATGAAAGCCTCTTGAAGATAATTTTCTTCAGCTACCTGCCTCTTTAATTGTAAATCAAGCTGTAACTTCAAAAGATAAGGATCATGCTTTGGTTCCAAATTATTTGCTGCCACATTATTATTAGCATTCTTGTTCATAAACTTTACAGCTGCCACATACTTATTTAACAACTGACCTGTTAATTTTAAATGTGCATTTATATTGGTTTTGAAATCCCCATGCAATTCTTTAATTTCTTTGATTTTGAAGTTCAAATCTTTTCTCAACTCTTCTAATTTTGGAATCAAAGCTGTCGTAATTTCTTTTGAAACTTTAAATTGTTGGTTAGCTAAGGAAAGATGATGTTTCTTTAAGATTACTTGTATATCCTGAATCGAACCTGTACCAAAATTCATGAAACCGGATGCTGCAAAACTGTTTACATTCATGTTGAAGTTTTCTTCTGCCGAGCCACCCAATGCTTCTAAGTTAACGGCAGACGACTCAACAGAAGAATTCATTTGATCATATTGTTGATCCATCGGCATACCGCTCTTCTGTTTTTTTAATTCTATCTCTTTTTTCTGTGCTAAAGTCAAAGGCTGTTGTTTCTTTGTAGGTCTAGAAGATGATAACGGATCAATCAACTTATTTGAACCCTCTTCTATATCTGTTAAGAAGGAAAACTTAACAGAGCTTTTTAATTGATAATTGATTCTTGCAAACTGTTCTTGAGAATATGACACCTCTCTTAAATATATGATCAACCCCTTTAGAATCTTCTTCCATTTATGGAATCTATCAACTAAGATATCAGTAGGATACTCCCTTACAAAATAGGCTTCATTATCTGATTCATGAGTGATTGTATCTGCTAAAGTTGAATTTTGTGAAGATATTAAAGGATTGGGAATTGGTACACTTACATAAAAAGGTGACCTCTCATCATAATTTGGTAAGACAATATCCTTCGAATCTTTTAGGTTTGCTAACGTGGAAATATTATCCTTAAAACCTATCGACTCGGCTGGAATTCCATCCATTAAGTATTGCGATGAAAGAAATGATGATAAATCATCGTTGGTAGAAAGTTTACTTGATGATCTATTATGATGACTATGACTACCATTACTATTAGTTCCACCACCACCACTACTTGGTGGTTTGACACTGAAATAATCAGACATTAACAAGCAAACGATAGTCTACTATTGCACTTATTCCCACTTCAACTGTTGTTTTTATTTTATTTCAACAATGTAATAAGTAAAAGAAAATATATCCAATATCTGTACTTTTTTTATTAAAATACTATATTATTTTAAGTTAGTTGGGAAAAAATCCTCAGTTTTCAAATTCTAAATACTTGGGAGATGTTACGGGTTAAGTAGTAACAAAGAGTATAAATTGGCGAAGCGGAGCAATCTCTGGGTTCGTGTTCAAATTGCTAAAAACTGGCCAAAGGCAAAATAAACCAAAAACAAGTTGTAGATTGAAATATTCACCACCCCAAACGATGAATTGTCCCAACGTCAGCCAACTCTTGACTCAAAAATTACGATACTGTAGCCAACTCATCCTCCGCATATGGCATAGAGAAGAGAAACTGTAGTTTCGTATTGAAAATTTTTCATTTTCCAAAAACAGTTTTTCAACATGAAAGAAATGGCCCTGGGCCTGGGCGCCCCTGTTGTCTCACAATGAAGAAAAGGAAGCTATACATTATGCATGGTGATGAAAGTTATTGATGAACTGCGTGTACGATTTAATGGATTTTCATTAACAAAGCTATAATCGTTGCATTATAGCTTCGTACGTGTATAGAGAAACAGCTGTGGCAGGTACTGATTTTATTAAAGCGACTGAGAATCCATTGTAAAGCTGTCTTAGCCCTAATACACCAGTAACAGATAGTTGGTCTAACATAACAGATATACCATTGCGTCGATGCAACGTTAAATTATCGATTTGCTGATGTCTTCTTATTGTGTCAATTGGGAAGGTAACCAATTTGGATATGAATCCACTAATTGAACCTGCACTATGTACTGTCCAGTGGCCTAAAGTGTCGCTGGAATCTAATTGCAACCTTTTATCGCCAAAAATTCTTAAAGTCTCATAGGTGCCAAACATCGTCGCACTTGATATAGTAATCCCAATTATTGTAGTAGTGCAGCCATTATAAAAGTTTTTGATGTTTCTCCCTCCTGGTTGATTTAAGATGGTTCGAATTGTGTCTATGATCCGCTTCAGTTTCATATTTTGGTTGGCTATGAATCTTGTTCGTAATAAGTCAAATGGGTAAGATATAGTTGAGCTTGTTATACCAGATAGTCCACCGACAAGGAAACTTTGCAATTGTGCGTTTAATTTAGTCTTACCTTGATATTGATTCAGAGTGTTATTAAATAGCGAGTACGTGCTGAATTGGACACCACCATAAAGCACATACATTATTGAACCTGGTACATTACCTTTCCAAAAACCACGTATACCTTCATTGCGAATAATATTGCATATCATACGGTAAACACCATCACCTCTGTTGTGAAGTTGTAGTTGCAGTCTTATCTTTATAACATCTAAGGGTGACGTAACAAGTCTTGTCGCCAACCCGGAAACCCCACCAGCAATTAAACTATGTAATAATGCTACATCTTCACCCTTGCGCAAATAATCATGCATAGTACGTTCTTCAGCTTTATTCCTTCTAAAAAGATTTATTTGATACTATTTGAACCGCCCTTCTTATTATTCTCATTCTGGCGATGCCGGTAGATTTATTTATTTTTCAGAAATTAGATACTATTGAAAAATTTATTTGTTACAATAGTTATGTAATATAAGCAGGACAAAAAAGACATCGACTCAAAAATAAATAGAGATGAACGTTGAATTAGGTTATTTATCACAAGTGGATGGGTCAGTTCGTTATCAGAATAAAAATAGCACTGTTATTTGTGGTATTACAGGTCCTATCGAACCAAAAGCGCGCCAGGAACTACCTACAGAGTTAGCCTTAGAAATTAATATTAGACCAACTGCAGGTGTTCCAACCACCAGAGAAGTCCAATTACAAGATAAAGTCAATGCAGTTTTAACACCTGTAATAACGAGATACTTATATCCAAGGAAATTATGTCAGATATCATTACAGATTTTAGAGTCTGGTGAAAATGAATCACTTTTCAATGTTATTGAATTAACATCATGCATTAATAGTACAACATTGGCTCTTATTGATGCTGCTATTGCATTAAATAGTCTTGCTATTGCTATTTCCATAGCTGCACAAGATGATGGTTCATTGATAATAGATCCAAATAATGAGCAGTTAGAAAGTGCTACCTCTATTCATGTCCTAGCGTTAGAGTTAGTCAATGGAAGTTCTACAGTTAAGAATGTTTTACTTTTAGACAGCCATGGTGATTTTGATGAAAAGCTTTTATTTAAAATATTGGAAGAAGGTGAAAAACACATATTGAATCAAGGTAAAGAATTTAGAAGGATCATTCAACAAAAGGTTGAAAAGGATTTATTAATCTAGCTGAATATATCATATATATATTTTTGTACACTATTTACATGTCATTTAATTTCTAAAAAGTTCGATAAATTTTCAATAGTCGTATTTAGACTAGCGATTTTTGACAAAGTCTCTTTCAGCACTTCATTATTTAAATTCTGCACCTTCTTGCTAACTACCTTCTGATAATCTTCGCTTTTCATTGATTTTTGAATAGAAAATATGGTCTTTTCTAATTTGCTTATTTTTTTTTTGTTCTTGGAAATCTCTTGACTGACATCCTTAATGTGACCTTTTACAACAAGGTAAACTGACACATCATTTGTAACAGCTCCAGAAACACAATCAGATTTAATAGAAGGTGATATTTCGGAAATAAAATGTATATCTGAAACGCTAGATTTAAACAGTGATCTTAAAAAAAGTTCCTGTTCGACCATTTCTTCTTTAAGAGAACCTTCTTTTATCAACAAATAAATAGTACAATTTTTTCTAAGATTATATTGGTTCATCAAAGACCTAGTCTCTCTAACAGCATCAAACATAGTGTTACATCGATTCCAGATATCGAGATCCATAGAATTCTCATTTTTAACTGGATATTCTTCTACACAGATCGACTGTTGTGTAGAGTCATTCAATTTTGGAAGTCTCTGCCATAATTCTTCGGAAATGAATGGCATTATTGGATGAATCAATCTCAGAGCCGAATCAAAAACCAAATATATAGTTCTTTCAGCAGACTGAAGTTGAATTGCATTACCCCTTGTTGAGACGAATTTAAAATATTCGATGTAATTATCACATATTAAATACCAAAACTTGTAAATTTCATTGCAAGCTTTCATAAAATCTCGTTGTTCAAAAGAATCATTGACAATCTGGGATGTTAATGATAATTGTGTCAAGATCCATTTATCCTGGATAGTTTCATTACCTGTGAAATCTGAAGTTTTTGGGGGGACAAAACCATTTGGTAACCTTGCTAACAAAAATTTTGTAGCCTGGTATATTTTGTTACAGAATTTCCTGAAAGTTTCAACTCTTGAGATAGCTAAGCTGATATCATTACTATTGTCATTGCTGGTATATGAACATAAAGTAAACCTTAAAGCATCAGCACCACACTGAGGGATACCTTTAGGATATGATTTTTTCTGCCCTGCTATTGCTTTCTGTATTTCAGCAGCAGGAAGATTGCCATGATACAGTTTTTTTCCAAGTTCTTCTAAAGTTGCTCCATTAATGACATCTACTGGGTCTATTACGTTTCCTAGTGACTTAGACATTTTTCGACCATCCGAATCGCGTATCAAAGGATGACAGAAAACTTCTCTAAAAGGAATCTGCCCAGTAAGCTTAGTTCCTAATATTATCATACGTGTAACCCAGAAAAATAAAATATCCCAACCGGTTTCGAGTAAGGAAAAAGGATAAAAATCCTTCATATCCTTGGTATTTTCTGGCCAACCCAATATAGAAAATGGCCACAAACCAGAGGAAAACCACGTATCTAGGACATCTTCATCTTGAATAAGTGAAAATTTGGAGTTTGGAAATTTCTTTTTGGCTTTTATAGTCGCTTTCTCAATGTTTTCAGCTGCTACCCAATAATTTTGGTCGCTTGGTGAACCGGGGGAACCCTCCACCTTGACAAAATACACCGGGCAACGATGTCCCCACCATAACTGACGTGAAATACACCAGTCATCAATGTTCTCAAGCCACCTAAAATATTCTGATTCTGAGTGTTTTGGATTAATAGTGATTTTTCCATCTTTTACGACAGAGATTGCTTCCTTTGCCATTTCCTTCTGAGATACCCACCATTGTGGCTTTAATATAGGCTCAATTACATCTCCAGATCTAGAGCATATCGGAATGGTCATTGGGTGTTCATGCTGGCTAACAAATAAATGCTTTGATTTCAGTTCTTTGATAACCTCGGAACGGGCGTCAAACCTTTTCATTCCTTGCCATCTCTCACCACATGCAGCATTCAGTAGACCGTCATCGGTTAAGATATTAACAAATTCCAAATTATTTCTCTTACCACACTTGTAATCGTTGTAATCATGTGCTGGTGTAATTTTAACAACACCTGTTCCAAACTTCATGTCAACAATATCTTTATCACATATAATTGGCAACTTCTTTTTAAGTAATGGGTGTTGAACAAATTTTCCATGTAAATGTTTATAACGGTCATCATCAGGATGAACTGCAATAGCTGTGTCACCAAAAAGAGTTTCAGGTCTTGTCGTAGATATAACTATTCTCTCATTTTTTTGAGAATCGAGAACAGGATAGGCAATTGACGTCATCACTCCAAATTCAATAGGCTTGCTGTAACCAGGGACATCAATATATGTCTTTCCTGTTAACTCTACATTATCTACCTCTAAGTTTGATATAGCTGTTCTGAGTTTAACTGACCAATTTATTAATTTCGTATCTCTGTATATTATACCTTCATCAAACAACTTTATGAAGGCTGTAGAGACAGCTTTTGAAAGATTTGGATCTAATGTAAATGCCTCTTTCGTCCAATCGTAAGATCCGCCCATCATCTTAATTTGTTTTTTTATTCTCTTGTGATATTCATTTTTCCAATTCCATATTTCGTCTACAAAGGCCTTTCTTCCATAATCATATTTCGTTTTACCACTACTTTTAAATATTTGTTTTTCTACAACTGATTGTGTTGCTATACCAGCATGATCAAATCCAGGTAAAAACAGTACTGTTTTGCCTTTCATTCTGTTATATCTCACCAACGAGTCTTGAATTGCAATAGTAAGAGCATGCCCTATATGCAAAGAACCTGTAACATTTGGAGGTGGTGCAGGTATACAAAAAATACCTTCAGGCTTAATTTCTCCACTTGAAGTAAACTCTGGTTTAAAGAAACCCTGCTGTTCCCACCAATTATACCAATCGGATTCGACAACTTTTGGATCATATGTTCCAAATTTTGACGAATCGAGTGATGGTAACTCCTTCTTCACAGCAGCATGTAAATTAATATCTGATAAAGTTGAAAACCGCTTAGTAGGTAAAATAGGTAAAATTCCCAGAGAACCATTGTAGTTTCCCAAACGATTTCTAGGCCTAATCGCACATTTCTTTAGGGGACACTGTGATCGAGGTTGAAATCTCAAATAAATCATTGATTAAACTTATTTCATTAATAATATTAAGTTAGTTTGACACTTGAAACGGATAAGGACAAAAATCTGGAAAAGTGTATATAGTTATCTCTTCCACTTTCTTTTATATTTTGCACAAATAGTACTCTAATATTGATAAAACAGTATTTTTCACTGTTTCCGGTTCTCGGATTTTTAGAGGAGATGAATTATAGAGTTTTAAAAATGACTTCCGGAGAATAACTATATATATCTGTAATAAAAATGACCTACTTAGCTATATCAAACTCTTTATAACTCTTTTGAAATGCTTTTGTTTCTTTAATCTCCTGCTCTTGTGTTTGAACACATGCAGGAGAATCCCATTTAATTCTTTTTGGCAAACGTAATAGAAATGCCAATACTCTTCTACCAAACTGTAGATCAATCCGGTCATTGGCCTCGAATTGTGCAGTATACACCTTAGCAGGCTTGTTTGGAATTTCATAAACTGTGAATTGAATATAGTTACTTTTAGGATCATTTCTCATTGTTAGAAATTCAGCATCTTCAGCACTATCATATTCCTTGAATTCTAGTTTTGTATTTTTAGAAACTTTATCATTATTAAAATGCACTTGACGGTCTAACGATGTCAAAAACTTCAAGATTAGATATTTTGGTATTGGCACAATTTGTTTGTGGAAATGAACAGATCTATCCGAGTTAATCTCAAAAACAACAGTACACATATCAAATTTCCTAAAATTCATGTTCACAATACTTTCCTCATAATCATGCATTTCTTTTAACATAGCAGTATCTTTCTCAACATTCATATTCGACTTTGGGATATGTTCCACAGGTATCAATAGTACATGACCAGCAAATGGCATATCACCTTTGGGTACAGATAATGGGCCCTTTGCCACAGTAACATATGCATGCTTACCGATAGAGACAATTAAATGGTCTTCAATAGATGGGTTAACGAAACAGAAATTACAATTTTCTGGGAGAATTCTTTTCACCTTCTTTGATTTAGAATCTTCAGAGTTAGTAACAGGTTCATCTAAATCCTTGAGATTTCTCTTTCTTGAAGTGTATGGATTGTTAACAAGTACGGTTTTATTGTTCAGTGGTTCATCACTATCTGTTGATAAACTCATAGCGTAAGCCCATCTAGCCAAACCGAGTTCTGCTACGTTTATAAATCTTGATAATCGATTATAACCGTCCCACGAAAAAGGACCAAACTCCACAAAGTCGTCTTTTTTGCTTCCTGAAAATGTATACTTTGGCTGAACTAGTTTGGTAACCTCGTCAATGACATCACTGCCATCAGTAATATCATTCAATTCATCGGAAATTGCTGTGCTCCACTTTTCTGATATCAAGATGTCGACTGGATCATCCATGTCCTTGAACCTGTCAATGATAGCATCCTTATATTGTGCTAATTCCTGCCTATTGTAAGATATGTATGCAATTTTTAACTTATTGGACATTTGGTATACACCACAACCATTTAATATAACAACCTGGTTTGTTAATATTTTTGATCCTGAAAAGGGTATATCTGATGATTTCATTGTGAATATATTTGATAAACCGTCAACACTTATTTTAGAAATTTCTTCAGAAACATCACCAAGAATTATGAAAGCATCGAAAGGCCCAGATTTTGAATTTAATTTGCCTATCTTTTTAATTGCTTCAGAAATCGTTTGTTTATTAGTATTAATTACCAATCTTCGAATTGTAAACTGTTAGTAACTTTAAAACACTTTTATATTTAAATATTTTTAGATAAAATAGCACATACATTTTTGTTTTATTCATCTTTTATAATTGCTTTCTTTACTCTTGATAAAAATGTCCTTACTATTACTTTAGAGCAACTCATCGGTTTAAATTTTTCAAGTATGCCGTTTTAGAAACAATCTTAATAAAGATAATAAGCGAGAATAACAAAACTAAGGAGAGTCTGTAAAACAGTAAGAGGTATATGTATATATGTAGATATACAGCATATAGTGAAGAAACATACTTAATAAGTTCAAACGTAAAATAGGCGGATCATTATGAGTGGATGGTATAACCTAATAGAAAGTAGCAAAAGGATCTGAATGCTCAGAACCATTATATAGAATACCACTTGAGCCTTGTTTACCATCTCTATGTCTGAAAGTAAAACCCACTAATTTCGAGCTTACAGCAGAATCATCAACCATAGCTGACAGCTTATTCTGTCTCTTAAAGACATCCGCATATTTAGCCATGTCAGCCTCATTGGTGAAGTCATCAAAATAACCAGCATCCGTTTCACTATCCAATTGCGGAGTGAAAGGTGGGGACATTGTTCTTAAGGCCTCAAAATTAATATCTGCAAAATAGGGCATTCTTTTCACGTGCTCAAATGACCTTAACCTACTTATTGGATCAGCAATAAGCCTTGTGATTAGATCCCATGTTCTATCTGAGAAGGCAGCTCTGCCATTATCTAGGCGAGGTCTTCTTAACGTTTGTTTCCAATGTCTTAAGTTTTCATACGTCTCATTAGTTGATGATCCACTGAATGGGGTGTAACTAACCAAACTTTCAAATAGCATACAGCCTAAAGACCAATAATCTACTGTGAAATCATATTTTTTTCCTTCTAAAACTTCTAATGCCATGTAGTCCGGGGAGCCTACCATGGAGTTAGCGTAATTTACATCTGTTTGCCTTAGGTTATGATACATTTTCCTTCTATCTTCAATCGACTTTTCTTTAAATTCAGGGAATTCTAAATTTTTCACCTCTTCTAGCCTAATCTTCATACTTTCGATTCTTTCATTAGATACTGTCCCAGCTGCTAAACCGAAATCAGTTAACTTAATATGACCTTTAGCATCGATTAAGAAATTCTCTGGTTTCAAGTCTCGGTGTGTATAACCAAGTTGATGCAATGCATTAACGGCACAAAACATTTCACTAATATAAAATCTAGCATGTGCACTCTTAAGAAATCTAGTATTGATTAATAACGTACGGAAGTCACCACCTGGTACGAATTCCATTGCCAAAAACAGACTTTCTGGATCTTGAAATGCATATAACAATTTAACTAACCACTCAGACCTCGTAGTCGTTAAAATATCTCTTTCTGTTAAGACGTGATTGGTTTCATTTAATTTGAACAGTAATTTTTTGTTTAATATTTTTAAAGCACATACTTCTTTGGTATCCTTTTTCCTTGCTAAGTAAACTTGACCATAACCACCTTGGCCAACTTGTGTAATCATTTCAAAGTCTTTATGCTTTGGTTTCAGCCTCCTTTTCCTTAGAACTTCATGTTCCTTCTGTAAATAACCGAACCATTCGTTATTTAATGTTTCGTTCGATATATTATTCAGTGTCTTTTGTTGTTCTAAATATTCCAACACTTTTTTTGTACGCTGTCTTCTACTAATCACATAATCAAACATATCACAATAGTAATCTAAGAAATACATTTTACAAACACTCACTAATCTTTGTGTCTTATTAGATGATGCTCTCTTCTGAAAGCCTGGTGGTAATTTCTTTGGGGAATCTAGTATATCTATATTTTCGCTTGCATCATCAATAGCCATTCTAGAGCTTTCATCGCCAGCAAATACGGTGGATTTTGTAGGAGATGGAGTAGGTGTGCTATTCATATATCTTCCCTCTTTATGTCTTAGAGGTGTAACATTTCCAAGCCTATATCTATTATTTGTGTTCAAATTGTTAATATCATTATTATTATTTTCATTCGTTGATGTATCAAAGCTTAACTGACTCATATCACCAGCTAATGTGTCAACATTTCTGTCTGAACGAGAAAACATTATCTGCTCCAGGTTAATATTACGATCAGTATATATTTGAAGATTTTTGGGAAACCACTTTAATCTGTGAATCAATAGCCAATGAAAGACACACAAAAAAATAATAATTTAAATAACTAAAATCTATCGCTATTGATAATATACTTATCGGTTTCTCTGAAACTATTAATACCAACAGCAAACTTTTGATTCCTCCTTTTTGATTCAACTCTAAATTTTAGAATTTTGTTATTTTCTTTCACTGTTTATATTTCTTCCGAAAGAGGAAAAACAATCATTATATACTGATCTATTTATTATAATGCATGTAATTAAATATTATGAGTTGGTATATTAGAGAGTAAAGATGGTGTAAGCTGCAAATCAATGTCGCTCCTTCAGTTATCACACAATATGACTATAAAATTGAAATATTGGTTGTAGTACTAAATCAATACTTCGAGCTCTCCGCATTAAAGATAAATTCACTTGCTTGTTCATTTGCATTCTTAATTCTTTCTTTCATTGTCTTTGACATCTTAGCTGAATTGTTCACACCTTGGTTATGCTTAATTGGTGTGCCCATTGTTTGTTGTAACGTTGCAGAACTCATTCCTAAACCAATTTCTTCACCAAATGAATCTGTGATCGAGCTTTCCTGTTTACCGAATTCCATTCTATTTTGTAATTGCCTTGCATGAGATAGCTTAAACTGTTCTTTGTATTTTCTAAACTTCCTACCTGCCCTTTTCTTCTTTGTTTTATCCTCTGGAATTGGTAATGCCTTTGCAATAGCTATACCTGGATTTTCATGCAACTTTTTAATCTTTTCGGTAATCTCTTTTCTCCATTTTTCACCTAACTCATTGTTACTTGATTCTGAAGCTGTCTGACCAGCATCAACTCTTGCTGCCAATGATATTTTTGCACTTACCATACGCAATAACTGTTTTCTCATATCTAATGGATGGTCCTGAATAATTGGAGAAAAGTAAATATAACCTTCCTGACGAACACCACTTAATGTGGTATGTAATTCGTGTGAAAGATGTTTTTTTTTACCTATTGATGCTAAGTTACAACTTGGAATTTGACTAAGCTGCAATAACCCACCAGCATTGTTAATTAATTTTGCAGCTGTATTTGGTCCGACCAATGCAGCTACATTCGGTGCTATTGACATGATGTTAGAAGAAATATACTCGGATATCTGCTTTCCAAGCATATGTAAAGAACTTATATTCCTGTTTATTATTAATATGTTATTCTTCTTCTCGTGGCTAATTATCAAGTCATTATTAAAGTATTGTTTCATCGACATTATTAATACTAATATTTGCTCCTTTGAAATACCACCCTCCATTTCCAGTTTACTAGTTAACATCTCTCTATCATTTAAGTCAACTGTTTCAAGAATGTTAATAGTATTTGAGTATTGAACTGGGTTTGGAAGAATTGCTTCAAGCTCTGGAAATCTCTTCTCATAACTCTTCTGCAAGTATTTGTGTAGTAAATCTATTTCCGACTCTATTATAGTGTATAGTGTATTCAATCCTGATAAAACTGTCTTGAATTGTGTGTGCTTATCCAGTATTAGTTCGTTAATCTTCGGTATATAAGGCAAAACTTTAGATAGTGTGCTAGGATTCAGTGTGTCAAAATTATAGTCTGACAGAGAAACAGTGCTTCCATTAGATACGAGATAGTCTAAAGTTTCTATACTTGACATCTGAACTAAGTCATTTTTTAAAGGCTCATGAATGTCGGTATTTTCTACTTGCCTAGTTCCTACAGGACTGTCCATCTGCGTGTCTTTTACGTCTTCGAAATCATTTTCAATATCATTTAAAAGGTCGTCAATATCAGACATTGGTTCTTATAGTACAATGTTTTATATAGTATCTTTCTTTCTCATATACATATAAATTGATATTTCTAAAAAAATGTATTTATAACAGCCTTCTAAGTAAATCTAAAAATTTGTGCGATGAGATAGAGTAAATATTCTGTCAAGTATGAAAATCAAGGTCTCAATTCCAAAATAATTCATATGATACAAAGTAAATTATTTGTATGATTATATTTTACAGTTTTATATATTTATATGAATACATTAAGATACCCTTATTAATTGGTTATCAAGTCAACAACTAATTCATTACCAAAAGCTGCAATTTCATGGAATAGGGCTTCTTTGTTTAAAGCAACAGTTTCCTTATCGATCGGTACAGAATTGCAATCATTATTAACTCTAAATTTTTGTGGTTTCTTGAATAACGGTTTAATTAAGCCTGTAATAGTATTTTGGTCACCTAAATTGCCACCATTTACACCCATGTATCTATGGCTAGAAAATATCATAGAATTTCTATATTTCATATTCAGGTACTTGACTAGTTGATATGTTGGATCCATCTTTTCACTCAGATCATTCAAATCATCTGGGAAGCTAGTTGGGGCACTACTGTTTGTAATGTTTTTAAACTCTGAATTATCCAATATACCAGAAGAAAGTTTTAAGGCAACGGGTGATTTAATCTTAACGATAAAATCGTAATCATTCAGACCTGGAGTGAACAGTAAACCTATGGTTTGCTTGTTTAAGCCATGTGTGTGAATTAAATTAATAGCTACCTTGGCCAACGCTGTCAATCTGGTAGCAATAGCTAATGGTATATTACTAGAATATAGTATACCACTTGGATCGTTTTTAGAACCCACAAAGAATTGGAGATGCAACCCATTTGGATCTCCATTTCTTAAATTGGTAAAATTTGTTTGAATACCCTTGTATTGTGCAAGTGTTAACCTTTCTGACAATTTCTTGATGGTATTGGTATCCAACTCTCCTGCACCAATACTTGTTTCTAGATTGTTTTCTAAATCTTCTTCTGGTTTCACTAAATCTAGGATTAAGGGATCTTCCTTCCAATTCCATTGACTAATAAATCTTAAGACCTTCATAAACCCATTCTCAACAGAGCCGGGAATAGAATATGGGGAAGCTTCAACAAATGGTTTAATTGCCAGTAATTCAACTAATTCATCATTTAAGTGTCCTAGCAACAAATGGCAGTCCAACCACTTCTTAAATAATCTTACTACAGGGGAATAGAATTGGTAAGAATGTGATATGTTTTCAATTGTTCTAGTATGTCTAATAGAACCCTGATACTTAGCGGTAAATTTCAAGAATGTGTTCTCTAGAAGTGGTTTCAGTTCATTTCTGGCATTAGAAATTGCTCTTAAATATAAAACTTCATCACGTTCAGTTAAGACTCTAAACTTGAAACCATAACCCTCTGGGGTTAAGATATTCAGGGTTGTTATTTCTAAATTATAAGGAATGGATTCGTCCCTAGTGAAAAATGATTTATATTTAGAACCATGTTCAGATGATATCTGTTCATGTATTTTTAAAAGGAATGCAGTTTTGGCCTTTTCCAAAGATGTTATTTCATCCGGCCATTTTGGAGAAGTTTCAAATTCCAATATAACATCTTGTAAAAAATCAGGATCTGAATATGCAAATGGGACTGGTTGACATAATGAGGTATATCTAAATGCAGGACCTATTGGAAGAATCGATTTGACTGATAAAGGTAGCTTCATCTGGAAAACAAGTTTATAAAGGTCGTCGAATGATTTTTTTAAATTGTAAAAGGGAGTCAAGTTTAGAACAGACATTCTTTTGCTTGCTGGTAAGTTGGGTAATGGTAATAAATCATTGAACCTCTTGGTTATGTCATTTGAAATAACTAATTTCTCAGACACATGTCTCTTTAAAATAAAATCTAACATGGATGATATAATTGGTTCAGAAGCCGAGGTGTTCCAGACACAACAATGTGTAATGGAACCATCTTTGAAACGACGTAAAGATGATTTTGGTCCCCAGAAATTCTTAAATACAGCAGCTTCCGGTGTGGTTTCTTCTGAATGGGCAGGACCCTTAGTTACTAACTTTTCAGATTCTTCTGCATTCACCAACAGTTTAATTCTTGCATATTCTAAATTTAGACTATTACCACCTGATGAAGTACTAGCTTTTCTTTTATTTATTGGAAAGGTCCAGTTCTGACCAATTAATTCAACTTCCAAAGCGTTAATCCTATCACCTAAAGCATATTTAATTGCACTTGTAATCTTGTTTACTAAAAAGTTTTCAATTGTAATATATTTGACTCTTTCATTTGCTGTGAATTTAGGCGCCAAACTGGAGTCTACATCAGATAAGTTACCTAATGGGATTCTAACGTTGTAACATAGATCATACTTCAAGTAATCAGTTCTATTAACATTAATTAAGAAAATATTGGCAAACTCATCTCGCACAACATTGTTTAGCATAGTTAGTGATTCCATGGCGTGCTTCTTCAGGGCTTGGTATGAACTGACAGTCATTTTTGTTAATATGTTAACCTTTGAAGTCTTATCAAAAATAGTTGGTGTCTGGAAACCTTCCTTGATATAGATGGCAGGGGAAGAGGTGTTATCGATATCTGAATAAAATTGTAAATGGCCTTCGTTACATAAATCCATGGTAGCCAAGTATTTAATAACACCCTTAAACAATTGATATGCTGAGAAACCGTGCAATAGAATCTTGTTACCATTAACACCACCCCCATTCAACAATGCTGCCATTAAAGTTGTAAACTCGAAAGTACCGAACCCGCCTAGAGAGCCCGAATGGGATGATCTGCCTGTAAAACCACGTTGTTGTAACCATAATTTACCTAAAATTGAGGCTTGTTGGAATGCTTCAGTTTGCTTCTTAGCCTTGTATAAGAACTTTAAATATCTTTCATACGTACAAGATGAAATGATTGAGAAATTATAAAGCGGTGTTGCTGGTAGTTGAATATTGTTGTCAGTTTGGGCTACTCTAATACAGTTCTTATTTGGTAGTAATTTCTTTGGATCAAAAATATTCTCTGGGAAACCTACTATCAAATTGATAGAGAATTTAGTTTTGTAAAAGTTATAGTCATGTTGTTGGGTGGTACCTGTCTTTTGACATTGGATCTTTAGAATCGGTAATAATGGATCATTATTGAAGAAACCATATTCAATAACTAAGAATTGGTCAAGCTTTTCACGTTTAAATAAAACTGTAAGGTGATGTGTTAAATAAGCCAGGTAAACACTTCTCTTATGCAAACATCTAAAATTCAAGAAATCTTTCTTTTCAAATAATTCGGCCGGCATAGTCAACAATATATCTACAGATGAACCTTGAGGTTGGTAAATATTTGTCTTTAATGCAAACGAACCAATTAGTGAAACATCTGGTTTTTTATAATTAAATTTGTAATTTGTATTAGATGGATTTGGTTTTGGGTCAACAAACGGGACTGCTACGATCTTACCTTTGAAATATGCTTGGACATCAGAAATTGATTGTTCTTCCCAATCAGGAATTTGCTGAATAGTATCATAAAGTTTATGTAAGAATTTTTCAACTTTCAGAATATGTTTTTGGTTTAACTTAACCTGCTCTAATAATTCATCAATTTGCAATTTGAAAATATTCGATTTGAATAACTCTGCTGTTTCTCTCGCTATATGAATATCTTGAGATGTAGTATTTTTGTAATTTTCAGTCTTATTGGCATTTTCGTCTTCCTCTTCGTCATTCTCATCATTTTCTGAAAGCTCATCACCACTATCTATGTGCTTAGAAGTTACATTACTCTTTTTTGATAGCACATGTTCCTCTTCGTGTGGTTCAGAAACCTCAGAAGCCTTTCTTTTAACAGGAGTCATGGTTAGAGTTAGTTCGATCTTTATGTGTTCTATAAGATAAAAAAATTAACTCAATTGTAATGAAATAAAAATCTCTCTATCCGTATTGAATTCAGGACTTTAATAAAAATAAATGAAGTACTTTGTATTCAAAAATCTTAAAATGGTTGAAAGCTCCTTTCTGATCACCTTTTTGACTACTCTTATGGAGTTAGTCCAGTTTATTACTATCTTCTATATACACCATCTCAAGAAGAGCATAATTAAAATTGTTTAATTTTTTTTCACTTTCGTAAAACGTTATCAAATTCCAATAATAAATTCTGATAATTCTTGAGTAACTCTCTCCCTACGTCTCGTACCGTTAGGCAGAAAGGTAGGCGAAAATTTCCTAATCGCACTGTAGCGGTTATGGTATTTTAGGCGGAAATGTTTGCTCGGCTAGGCAGAGCAAACATACATAGAGCTAATAGATAAAAGAATGAAATTATAAGTAATACAATGCAAAGAAAAGAGAAATATATCATAATATGACTAAAAATGATATAATGATTATCTTCAAATGTAAATGTTACCAGAATTAATTAGTTACTAAAATAAATCTGCTTCTCATGGTATGACCAAAAAATAAAAATGCCACTTGCCAGAATTGAACTAGCGACCTTTGCATTACAAGTGCAACGCTCTACCACTAAGCTAAAGCGGCTTTTCTATTCTTAGAAATTTAAAACTCCTTTTTTAAAGCTATGTTTTGAAGATTAGAAAATACTGCAACACAACAGTTGCTGACGAGAATATTTCTTAATGTTGCATTATTGATCTGCGTAACAATCAAACAAGATTATTATAAAAGAAGTTAAATCATACGAACTGTACTAAGATATATTAGTAAAACAAGGGAGAAATTAATTAAAAGATAAAGTGCTGACACTGATCTGTCAGAAGAAGTGACATTAAATAGCAAAAAATAATATAAAAATGAAGACAAATATTGTTAGAAGTAGCTGATTACAATTTTGATATGAGTACGATATTGTTAATTATCGCATTAGTAATAAATAACTATCTCATTCATGGAAAATCACTAACAAGGATTTACATGTTGTAAATCATTATTTGAACAAATTTATCAGTTATTATTAGTAATGAAGGAGTCCAGACTAAAGATCTGTTGATTGAACTTGGTCGCAATGTCATTGTACCTAATGCCTGAATTCATTACTTTATTGTGATATTTCATGTAATCAATCGACGTGTTTTTTATTACCTCTCTTATATTGTTTAAAAAGAGATAGCTTATACTCTTAATTGCTACTAACTAGTAATTTATTAATTATCAACAGTATATTTATCTTGTAAAAACTACAGAGTTCTTGAACCTGCAAACATGAGTTAAAGATGATTAACACAAAAGAAAAGGTTAAAAAATCGATTACTGAACGTTTTAAGAAGTTCGACATATTGTAATGTTTTCTATAAATTATTTATAACCCATACCTAATAGTTGTGCATAATAGAGTTTAGATTTGCATTTTCAGCTTCTAATCTGTTAATATCTTGTTCCAGACCCTTGATATTTAGTTCTAATTCGTTAATCTCTCTTATTCTCATCTCTTCTCTTTTGCTTCTTTCTTTCTCTTTGCGGCTAATGAATTGATTCTTAAAGTTTTCTAGGATCTCTGTATTCTGGTCTAATTCCTTCTGCAACTTGTTATGGCGGACACTCAACTTCTCTCTTTTTCCCGATAATTGTTTGTATTCAGAGGTTAATTTTTCCTCCTTTTCCTTGACTCGATTCAATTGTTGTTTTAATGTTTCTTCAAATTTGCTAAACTCAAGTTGCTTTTTTAAATGGTTGTCTTTCTTTTTCAAATACTCTTCTTCTAAGGCTGCTTCTTGCGCTGTCACCTCTTTCATATCATTCTCCAACTTATTCAAAGCATTCTCATTTTGCTGTAAGGCAATTTTTAAATTATCGACTTTAAAAGAATTCTTCTCATCTGCAGAAGCATTCTGTTTTATTTTGTTTTTAAAATGGTCAATTTCTTGTCTTAAAGAATTCAATTTTTTTGTGATTTCCTTCTTAGTTTTCTTCAGTTTTGTTCTCTCGTCTGTCAGATTAGCATTTGTTGTTAAAACAGAATGTTTCAGAGTTAATAAGGGTGATAAAAACTTCCTGTGATAATATGATGGAAAACTAAAGTCCAGCTTTTCAAATTTTTCAGATATTTCCTTATTTTGATCATCTTGTTCAGAATCATTAGAGCTTAAGCTCTTGGTTCTTACAATTAAATCAGAAATCAAGTAATCATCTGTTTGATTCAATCTATTGATGAACTGAATATCATAAGAACAGGAAGGGACAAGGCCACTTACAACAGCATACTCTTCACCTTCTTGTTCAAGAACCAATGCACAGGAAACTTCCGACCAAATTAAACCATTTACTAATACAATTAATTCACCATCATGCAAATTTTCAATATGAAACGTTAATGAATGTGTACCGATATCTGTGATGCAAACTTTGTAATCGTTTTCCCTTTTATTGAATATATTGTTATTAGTAGATATCAAATTTAATTGATCGTAATCGTCCGAAGTTGTCTGAGCAACTAAGGCCATGCTGCTTAAGGGTTCATTATTATTAAATACACTCCTCGACTTTTTACTATCAAGTAAAATATTGCCCTCTGTAGTTGCGCTTGCAACTTCATTTTCAGGTAGAACATTCTTATCAGACTCATGTAGATATTTCTTTTCGAAATTAGTTGTTTTCATGGTAACAAACATGGACCATAGTGGAGGAATCTTGCAAAGATTTCTTCTCTTAAATAGGAAGCGAATGAAATTTTCTAAGTTACTCGTAATATTGACATCTGTCTTCAAGTTACTAACCAGAGAAGAATTACTCATGTCTAAACTAATTTCATACAATTGATTAGTTAATGATTCATCTTGAACTGTATCTAAATCTCTCGATATGTTTGTTTTGGAAAAGTTCGCATCAATAGTAGCAGAAGCATTAACAGTTTGGATATTATTTTTTTCAGTATATGGAGTGGATGGTTCAAAGGATTTTACGCTGCTAACAACGTCAGTGAAATAAGGTGACCTATTTTGAAGTTGTTGGAGATAGACATCGTCACTGTTGAATGAACTGTGAGGGAATGGATTAACTCCAGGCATGCTGCTCGAAAAATTTGATTCAGGTGTAGTAGAGTTATCAACCTGGTTTGGAATATTTGCAGTCATGATACTATTCGTATTTGTTGATGATGCAATTTTATTGGAAACTGAAGTATTAGTCTTGTTAGTAGAATTATTTTCAGTTTTGGAGGGCGGCGAAACAATTTTAGTTTGTATTGGTTCAGGCTGCATATATTGAGCTTTCCCTGAAATAGGATTTGACGGGTTAATTATGCTAGCACCAAATTGGTGCACAACGATATGGAATGATAAATAATAACGCAGATGATGGATATACCGTTCATACATCACGGGGAAAGAAGGAATAAAAAACCTATAAACATGCCCTACAATAAATGGAAATTTTGAGGAACTCACATGTTTAAATGAACTACTATTGCCGCTCAAATAAATATGGGACGATAATAACAAACCGTCTTTAAAGTTTCCAAATAGCGGACCAATTCTGTTAAAGAGATTAATCGAAACAGCATATATTACAGTACATGATGTTGCATAGCTTAAACAATCATTTGGATCATTTATTAAAAAAGAAACAAATAAAGAGATTGCTAAGTTTTCTATAGGGCTTATGAAATAATTTCCACCGTAAACCCTTAGTAAAGTTGCCACCAGAATTTCACAAAGTAGGAACGATATAGGGATCTGTCTATAGCTCAAGGTATTAAAACTTTGTTGGGCTGCATTAGTATTACCATTGTTATTTGTAATATTAGCATTACTGCTGCTGGTGCTGTTGTTATTATTAATGGCGGGAATGGTATTTGATGCAATAGAGCTTAATATATTGCCATTAGTGGTGTTACGAAATTGACTTCTCTTTGATGGGTTATTATTACGACTTTGGGCCGGTAATAGTAATAAATTTTGCTGTTCAACCTTATCAAAATGTGCAATTTCTGTAATACATGGAGAAGGCTTTTTTGTTAAAAACAGTGAAATGAAAAAATTTGGAATAAAATCATTAAATCTAGTTGCAATTACAAAGAAGATTAAAAAGCATAACGAACTAAAGTGGTTAAAGCTTAAAAATACAACAAATAATGCTAGCGTATCTTTAAATCTATGTTTTTTAGAAAAGATATTCATGGGAAGATCATCATCATCATCATCAATATCAACAATAGTGTTATTATTATCGATTTTAATTTTTCGCTCTTGATGATTTGTCATTTAATCACCTGTGTGTGAGATAACACTTAATAGATTTAAATAAAATTTCGGAAATGAATGTTACTTGTATATGGCTTTTTATATAACCAAGCTTTAATCAATGAGTCGTGTTATATATAATTAATTATTTCAGTTTTATTTTTCATGTGAACTTTAAAATTTCAAAGTAAGGAAAAGCGAGCGAGTTCGTCAAAAATAATTTCATATTAATATATCATTGTAGTCGTTGTATATGTAGGATATAAATAAGTAAATAAATAAATAAATAGGAAAGGACCTGGTGAGATTTAATACGGAATGTATCCGATATTAGTTACTGTTCAGGCGTTGATTTCGTCCATTTCTTTCTTGATGTTCTCGGCTAATTGTTTGTCAACCTTGGCAAATAATTCTACAACACGCTCTCTGATTTCAGGACGAGTTGGAGCAGCACTAACAGCAACATTATGGGCGAAATGTGCTTGTTGGTCTGGTTGTCTGCCTAAAACTTCGTATAATCCCCTTGCTTGAACAAAATCAATATCACCAGTGGTAGCCCAATGAACTGGAATAGCAGGTCCGCCAAACATTTCAGGTTGTTGAACTTGAGCTTTTGGTTGAATAAATTTATAATTAGTTTGAGAATTCAAGTAGTTTGATTCAGAACCAAAGTTACCGTTGACGTTCATTGGACCATCTCTAATGACTGGTGTAAAAGCTTTAGTAGCATATGGGCAGTTAACTGGAATTTGGTTAAAGTTTGGACCTAATCTGTAACGGTGCGCATCTGGGTATGCAAACAAACGACCTTGTAGAACTGGATCCATGGAAGCTTCTTGATAAGGAACGGTATTTGAAGGTGAGAAAGCAGCTTGCTCAATTTGAGCAAAATAATTGGATGGGTTTTCATTTAAGGTTAATTTACCAACTCTTCTTAATGGGAAGTCTTTCTGAGGCCAGACCTTTGTCAAATCTAAGACAGAGAAAGGTAGCTTTTTAGCTTGTTCTTCAGTCATTGTTTGAATATAGACTGTCCACGATGGGAAATTCTTGGCTTCGATAGCTTCATATAGATCTTGTTGGATGTAATTTGGGTTCTTACCTGTTAATTCGGCAGCTTCTTCATTAGTGAAGTTTTTGATACCTTGGTCAGTCTTTAAATGGACCTGAACGTAATGCCATTCACCTTTTTTGTTGAACCACTTATAGGTATGACCAGAGTAACCGTTCATGTGTCTGTAAGAGGCAGGGGTACCACGATCGGAGAACAATTGCATCAATTGATGAATACAGACTTGATGTTCTGGGGTGGTAAAGTAATCCCAAACCATATTTGGATCAGGTAAATTGGTTCTTGGGTTTCTCTTTTGTGTGTGGATGAAATGAGGGAATTTGGAAGGATCTCTAATGAAGAAGACTGGAGTATTGTTATAAACCCAATCTAAATTACCTTCTTCTGTATAAAATTTGGTAGAGAAACCTCTTGGGTCTCTTACTGTATCAGCAGCACCTTTTTCACCAGCCACCGTTGAGAATCTTGTTAAAGTTTTTGTTTTCTTACCAATTGTATCAAACATAGCAGAACCACAGATATCAGTAATATCATCTGTTACTTCAAAGGTACCAAATGCACCAGAACCATGGGCATGTGGATTTCTTTCTGGAATTCTTTCTCTATTAAAGTGGGCCAGACTTTCAATTAAATTGGTATCTTGCATTAATAATGGACCATGTTCCCCTACTCTTTGAGTAGCAAATGGATCAGCCATTGGGGCACCATTAATGCTAGTGACAACACGATCATTGCTGGATGGGTCATAAGGGCATTTAGCCTTTGTAAAGTTGTTTGACATTTTATTGAGTTGTTTAGATATTGTAGTAAATCTTCTTAATTGATTTCTGTACATATGAGAAAAGAATAATTATATAATTTTAAATATAACAAAACTCTTCCTAAAATAACTAATGTAAAGCTTTTACCTCTACCTATATATATACATGCTCGAAGAAATTTTTTGCATAATCTAAGGGAGAGATTTTACATCATAATAGGGTGATCACCTATATTATTATTAAGCAATGAGTTGGTCATATCGGTAGATCCAGAATTCAACAACTACAACCATACGCATCTCGCTCTTATGTAAGCTCCTCGCCGTAATCGCTCTTATTCTTAATAATAGTGTGAAACCCTAATTTCCTACGTCTCGAAAATGAGATTTGCGGTAAATTCTGCTTATTCAGTCGCTTACGCAAACATATTGTTCTCGCCGAAAGGTACAGGCCTTTACGGTCTGGGCCCTACAAACATTAATCTAGCTGTAGACCTGTGTTAAACTCATCAACTACGTGTATTCACAATGAAGTTTTTACTCATGCCTACCTGGTAGGTTAGTTATACATTTTATTTTTTTTCTTTCATAAGAATCGGAAACTTCATTTGTACTGTAGAGGGATATTGTTATTTTGTTAAACAAGATATTTTTCTACTTCTTTCTCGAGAAAAATCTGATACTATCTATCTGTTATTACTACTGTATACACGAAGAGGACAATTAATATAATTTTACTCTCAACTAACAATGAATACTGATAATTGGAGTCATAAAATCTTATATATAAGGTATATAAATACTGATGTGTCTTGTTAACTGAACTAGAGTAATTAGTCACCCATGTGGTAGTTATGTACAGAACATGAAACCAACAGTATACTAATATAAAAAATCGTCATTATTTGAGAGGTAATCAAGGATACCTCTTTCTAAAAAAGTAGAATTATTTCTTTCTCGAGGAAAAAAAGAGAGTGGCATATCGGGTATAGAAAGATGTGGGTATATCGATAATGAAATCGATCCCATCATACTTTGGTGAGTTATGGTAGAGCAAAAATGGCGTTGCGACACGTCTATTCCGGGGGGCAATTAGATGCACCATTCATAGTACGTTTCTATTCCCCTAAAGGGTAAAACGCTCGAGGAAATGAAAACATTCGATTATTTCGCTGGGTCTTTTTGCTGCGTTGTGGAAAATGTCGATCTTAGTTGGCGATAGAGAGAATTAATCAGAGAGATATAGATTTAATGAGTTGCTGTTGAATGGCGTCCGTTGGGAATTCTCGAAATACTGTTTCATGAAAATTTTCTGTTATATATAAAAACTCCTGTGAGTAATTCGATCTTGTTTAGATAGTGATAAATACAACCATACAAAACAACACATAAAAATGCATAGAACCTACTCGTTAAGAAATTCAAGGGCTCCTACAGCCTCCCAATTACAAAACCCACCACCACCTCCAAGTTCTACTAAAGGTAGATTTTTTGGTAAGGGTGGTATTGCTTACAGTTTTAGAAGAAATGCAGCAGGTGCTTTTGGTCCAGAATTAGCAAGAAAGTTATCCCAATTAGTTAAGATTGATAAGAATGTCTTGAGATCTATGGAAATCACTGCTAATGAAAGAAGAGATGCAGCCAAGCAATTATCTCTTTGGGGTTTAGAAAATGATGATGACGTCTCTGATATTACTGATAAATTAGGTGTCTTGATTTATGAAATCAGTGAATTGGATGACCAATTCATTGACCGTTACGATCAGTACCGTTTGACAATGAAGTCTATTAGAGATATTGAGGGTTCTGTTCAACCATCAAGAGAAAGAAAGGATAAGATTACTGATAAGATTGCTTACATGAAATATAAGGATCCACAGTCTCAAAAGATTGAAATCTTAGAGCAAGAATTAGTTAGAGCGGAAGCAGAATCTTTGGTTGCTGAAGCTCAACTATCGAATATTACTAGATCTAAATTGAGAGCTGCATTCAATTATCAATTTGATTCCATTATTGAACATTCTGAAAAGATTGCCTTAATTGCAGGGTATGGTAAGGCATTACTTGAATTGCTAGACGATTCCCCAGTAACACCAGGTGAAACTAGAGCTGCCTACGATGGTTACGAAGCATCCAAGCAAATAATCATCGATGCAGAAGCTGCTCTAAATGAATGGACTCTTGATTCTGCTCAAGTCAAACCAACTTTGAGTTTTAAGCAAGATTATGAGGATTATGAAGATGAAGAAGAACAAGAAGAACAAGAAGACGAAGAAGTACATGACCATGAAGAAACATGGTCTGACAAAGAATCCGAAGTCATCGAAGAGCAATCCTAAATATATTTTCCTCTCTAGAATCTATAAATGACACTATGTATTACAAACCCTAAAATAAAATTATAATGCCAAGATAAAAGTTGTAATAGTAAAATGGTCCTGCCAAGTCCTATATTATATTATATTATATAATTTAAGCGGTCGTTTCCGAGGTGATTGTTACTTTTATTATTTTAATAAAACACTTACTTGCGCCTCAAAAGAGAAAATGTGGTTGTCTAACTATGTAGAGGTTCCTGCAAATGTTTGGTTAGTAGAGAAAAATGCAAGTAGTGTAACTGTACAGTCTGAGTATATTCAAGTTCGGTATGTTATACAGGTGTATGAATGCAACAATTCTTTGTGTTCTTATCCAAGAACAAGAATTTAGAATGGCAAGGGAATGCTTATAATTGATATAATTACCTTCAATCTTACATTATTCTGACTTTCTCTAATATATCAGTTAGAAGTATATGATATGTGTACAATGTCAGTACCTAGACTAATATAAGGCCAGAATGCCGATTAAATAGATATTAATATTAATAATAATATTAATATCTATTTAATTTATTATATTATCTTTTTTTTATCAATCTTTAATGGTAAACTAAATATCAGTACCCTGAAAGCAACTCACAGACTGTAGTATCAATTGTCTAGAGAATTGAGATTAGTTTTGTAATGGAATTATAGTTGTATGATAATGTACACACGTGATCGAAAAGCTGGAGGATCTCCGAATTATTGATGCAGATTGCATGCCACCAATGCTGCAAATTCAAAAAAGATTAGTTCGGTAAAGCAGCAGTAGCTATATTATTGTCGGCTTAAACTCTAGGGATTATACTGTTATTGATGGCTTGCTTTTCCCTGTACTAGTTATCTGTGTCACTACTGGCTCGCAATTCTTCTTTCTGAAACTTTTTATATCATCTCGACTAAGAAAGTATTGGAACTCTGAAATATTGTATCTTATATTATATATGAAACTTACATTAATATATCAATTTAACGACCTTCCACGAATAAGTATGTGGTCCCTGTCGTTAGATGTAAACTATTGGGCCAAGGTATTCGTCAATATCCTCTCTTTATTTTCCCGAAGTGCTTCCCTTTTGAAAATTATGAATAAAATAAATATATGAGATATAAGGATAAAAGGTGTTAGCACAATTAAGAATAAAGCGGAAAAGAAAGGTGTAATTACATAACATGCTAAACGTTAGCGTGGTCAGTAGACCTATATTTAGAAGGTTTATTGCTGAAAATAGTGCCCAGAACTGCAAAGTAAAATTGGATGAGTTTTATACTTATTATACAACAAAATTGGCAGACCGTCCTTTGATATATAGGCCTAGAAATGCAAACACTCTAGTGGCTATGGATATAAAAGATCCAGTTACTAAGGAACCAATACTACCTAAAGATCCAATAAAGCCACTTGCAAAGAACACCTTAACAGAATATATCAAATCTATGAACTCTGATCAATCCATGGAACTATTTGCTTGGTTTAAAAAATGGACCTCAGTGTCACGTAGAAAGAAACAGTTATGGCAATATATGAACTCTAGGCATATTGAGGCTTTTATAATTCAATCATTTTTTAAATTAGGAAATTTTGAAAAGCTTTTGGGGTTAATCTATGCAAGAAGAGCCAATTTCATCAATGCAAAACAAACAACAATATACGACATTGATCATTTCTTTAATCCTGTTATGATGTGTTTTATTCACAGGAATTCTTTAGCACACTTTAATGATGTTGAAAAATCTACAAGAAAGCTCCAAATCTTGTGGAATAATGTCATGGTGAAAGAGGATAACACTGGTCTTGCCAAGTTATTACTCGATACGCTGATCAAGGAACAAGGTATTGATGCACAGAAGTTGGATGTGAAATTAGCTAGCTCAGAGATATCCCTACCACCTTTAAGTGACGTGAAAGAAGAAGTTATGAAACCTGTGTTTGATGCCAATCTTTCAAATTATTTAGTAGCCAGAACATTAAAACAATTTAGCCAAACGATACCTATCCAATTAGAAAATTATATTTCTGAATTTGAAGCGTTAGCTGCGAAACTTAATCAAGGTGACATCTATAGTGAATATACAAATTCTTTAAGTCAACTTTGGGCAGCTAAAAGAGAATCTAAAGAAAAAAATTCTGATGGAGTGAAGGCCGCAGAGTAATTCGAAGAGTCAT
This sequence comes from Kazachstania martiniae, assembly GCA_003708925.3. Taxonomy (NCBI): domain Eukaryota; kingdom Fungi; phylum Ascomycota; class Saccharomycetes; order Saccharomycetales; family Saccharomycetaceae; genus Kazachstania; species Kazachstania martiniae. The sequence goes on from PPOM03000266.1 coordinate 30,488, forward strand.
TGCACTACCAGTGTATACACATGTACATATATAAATATCTAGTTCTGTAACTACATTGTAAAGAAAGATAAACATAGTTTCTATCTTACTTCCTCATCTACCAGTGTTGTCATCATCGTCTCGTTACCCGCAAGGTCTGCCAGAAAGTTTTTTAGAAAACAATTCATGAAAATTTCAATGTCCATCATCTCGTTATTGAAAATATCTGGATCACTACTTGTAAAAGACAATTAACTCAGTCAACCATCAGCAGTACCAAGGCAGAAATGAGTGAAACAGCTCCCCAATCGAAGGACGTTACTTCGACTCCTGAGGCACAAAAAAAAGAAGCTACACCAAATATAAGTGAAGGTGAAAAGAAATTATCCAATAAGGAATTGAAAGAATTGAAAAAGCAAGAAAAAGCTGCCAAAAGAGCTGCAAAAAAACAAGCCAGTGGTATTACTGTTGAACAGCAACAGGCTCAAGCTCAAGTTAAGAGGGAAAAAAAACAGCAACAACGTGAACAACAACAACGTGAACTACAGAAGAAAGAAGCTAACAAACTTAAAAAATTAAATGTTAATCAACAGAAGGTCAAGAAGAGTTCGTTATTCAGTCATTTGGAAACTACTGAGGAAAGAAGAGCCTCTATTTTGGCAATTACCAGTGCTGTTAGCTCACCGAAGGCCTCTAGAATTACTGCTGCAGGATTAATGGTTCCCATGGTCGCAAGTGCTTTATCGGGCTCTCAAGTTTATACAACATCTTCCTTTGCCAGTTCTCTAAACAGCAGTAACATTGTATGTTCTCCAAGTGTTCATGGAAATAGTGCAGCACAACCTAATACGATAAATAGTACTATTGATATGGCTAAGTCATTGGCATCTTTATCTTTGGAATCTGAAGAATTTTCAGTTATTCCAGGAATTTCGTCAATTATTCCTCAAGCCATTGAGCAGAGTTTAGAAACTTCACACTTAGTATCATCTGTTAAGGAACTATTAATCAATAAAGACTCTATTCATCCGGCCATTTATTTGTTGACTTCAAATTTATCCCATTATAAGATTGTTGGTTCTATTCCACGTTGCATTGCTATGTTAGAAGCTTTCCAAATTGTTATTAAGGATTATAAAACTCCAAAAGGTACCACTCTTTCACGTAACTTAACAAATTACTTATCACACCAGATTGATATCTTGAAGAAAGCAAGACCATTAAGTGTCACCATGGGTAACGCTATTAGATGGTTAAAGCAAGAAATTTCACACATCGATCCATCCACATCTGATAAGATTGCTAAGCAAGATTTATGTGAAAAGATTGCTCAATTTGCAAAAGAAAAAATCGAATTAGCTGATCAATTGATTATAGATAACGCATCCAATCATATTGAAACTTCGGCTACTATTGTCACTTATGGTTCATCAAAGGTCATCACTGATTTGCTTTTACACAATACCATCGATCTGCAAAAAAACATTAAAGTTATTGTTGTTGATTCTAGGCCATTATTTGAAGGGAGAAAGATGGCTGATTTATTAAGAAAGAAAGGTGTCAATGTTATGTACTCATTGATTACAAGTTTGGACGCTATTTTTAACATGGATGTCGATTATGTATTCTTGGGTGCTCATTCCATTCTGTCCAATGGTTTCTTATACTCAAGAGCAGGTAGTGCAATGATAGCAATGAGTGCAAAGAGAAGAAATATTCCTGTCTTGGTATGTTGTGAAAGTTTGAAATTCTCTCAGAGAGTTCAACTAGATTCTGTCACGTTTAATGAATTGGCTGATCCTAATGATTTAGTTCCTATTGATCATGAAAATCCGGTTGAAAGACGTGGTAACCAAGGTGCTTTGTTAAAGCAGTTCATTAAGGAGCGTAAGGAAATGAAGAAGAAATCAGAATTAGAGAATAAACCTAAGGGTAAAACTGCATCAAATAATAAACAAGCCGCATCTACTTCAGAACCAGATGAACAAAATAAGGATATACAAAGTTCAAACATTTTAGATAACTGGCAGGATCTTCAGTCATTAAATATTGTTAATATATTGTATGATTTGACCCCTCCAGAATATATTAAAAAGGTTATTACAGAATTTGGTGCTTTGCCTCCATCTTCTGTCCCAGTTATCTTAAGAGAGTACAAGGGTTCAGCATAATAGTATACTAATATAAATATTTTTTCATTGGTAAATTTGTATCTAATATATAGAATTATTTATTACATTACACTCAACAATTATATATGAAAGGAAAAATAAACTAATCTTACTAATATAATTTTTTTTGTTCAAGGTTTCAATTTAAGTTTATATATACGGTTGGATATCTATAGTAACACTGAAGAGTTGAAAAGGGGTGATTGAAAATATTATTCTTTTAACGTTTATTCGATCATTCGTCAATGGTGTTTGCATCAGCTAGGACCTCTGCTTCCTGCTTGGACGGACCACTATTCAAAAAAGTAGAAACATTAGCAGGAGGTAGGATAGCAATCATTAAAACAATATATTCATAAATGCCTTCTGGGATACTTCTTTGATAAATTCCAAGTAAATCCGCAGGATTTGGGTACACAGTTAAAGCTTTGTAAAACTTTGCTGCTGCTGCTAATTCGTTATTAGCAGTCATAGCCAGACGTTCACCTTGTTCGACATTCGAAGCAAAAATAGCCTCCCTTTGGGATGGGTCGTTTGGTATTGGATTTTCGACTAATTCTTTGGTTAAAAATTCGGTAACCTTTTGCAATTTAGCCTTTTGCTCTTGCTCTTTAGCTAATGAAATATCTTTCTTCTGTTGCTTTGATCTCTGTTTTAATTGTTTCCTAAACTCAGGATTTGATCTTCTCTTGTGATCAAAGTATAGAGCATATGCAGATACAGAAAGGGCTGCAATAACACCGGTAATAGTAACAGCACGCGAAACAGAGGAGGAAGTACTCATAATGTGATGTTTTTCTCGAGTCAATTGAATGATATATTCTGCTTTTATTTATTGGTAATTGGTATGATAAGTTCATTGAAATATTTAAGAGCGCAATCGCTCATCTTCCACGTGACTGTCTTATAACTTACTCGAAAAAATTTAACAAAGTTCAACTAGCGATTAATGAACTCATCGCATCATAAAGATGTTTAGCATCTACGTATTTAGTCGCTTACTTCTCTAATAGTTGCTGTTTTTGTTTGTATAGTTAGGGTAAAGAATAGTTGAGAAATTATGGTTGCTAAGAAAAGAAATACATTAAGAGGTAAAGTCTCAGCTAGAGTCAATGCTAGTGCATCAATTTTTGATAACAGTCAAGAAGAACCAAAGACTTCAGAATTGGCACCAGATCCAAAGGCTTTTCTGCATCAATTTAGAGAAACTAAGAAGGATAAACAATTAAACAAACAGAGTGCATTCTTAAGCAAAATTAAACAGAGTACCAACGATGAATTTTCTGGTATTTCAAAATCATCAATAAGGCGTAGAAAGCGTAAAATGAGAGATGATCTAAAGCCAAAAATGCAAGATTTATTAACCTCCTTGGAACAGGAGCAGGATTTAAAAGACATAACAGCGCAAGAAAATGTAAATGGCGATAATATGGAAGATGAGATTTCTGTTAAACCATCTGTTACTAGACTGATCAACGCTCAAAAAGAAGAACCAGGTTCAATCAAAATAAGGAGAAATGAGCCAAATATTAGGACCAAAAAAGGGTCCAAATTATTGGCAGTTAAGGAAAGTGAAAGATTTCATCAAGTTCTGACAAACCCAACATTTAAGCAAAACACATTCGCCGCCCTAAGAGATGTCATCAAACTACAAAAGAAATAGATATTAAATATTTGTATATTATTAAACATAACATAGTTAGTTACAATAGCCAAACAAAACATCTATCGTACTAATTTATATAACTAGAACTTCCCATGACAAATATAAGGGTACTCTATTGATGTGTATTTCCATTTACACTAGGTGAAAGAAAGAATATAGTCTAAAGCGGAAAAGCGTTTCTCACTGTTCTTAGAGGGATATCACGGTAAAACAAGACAGTGAATTAGTAGGACACGATTTGACAGATTTCTTCTTTAAAAAATAAAATTTTGAGTTGTAAGTATATTATGATATATTACAACATTCTAACGTAGTGACTTAGTAATCGTATGCCTTTGTTTTAACTGAATAAGCTAAATAACAATTCCCAAGTGGACAGGGCATAAAAAATGAAATAGACAGCTTCAGATATTAGAAGACAGATATTTGAGATGAACTCTTCTGAAAGCATTTTGACTTTTAGTCACGTGCCAATGAATAGACTGTCCGCATTATCTTATTTACCAACTAGACCAGAAAACTATTTAAAATATTTAATTGGTTATTGTATTCAAACTATGTCACTATTAGTAAATTATAAGTTAGTATTAATTAAGAGTATGAGCAGAACAGGTTTAAATTGTGTAAGAAAAACGAGTAAACAGAAAATAATCAACTATAAATAAAATCAATGGTAATTGTAACGTTAGAAACAATTTACAAAGGCTATATTACAGCCTATCCTATATATGCATCAATTACAAACGATTCTCAATTATAGAATTTTCACCCTAAATTAACCTTCTATAATAAAATACAGGACTGTCTTATTCTTATAATAGACATATACTAATTACTCTATGCCTCAAAAATACACTTCATGTGACTCTTTAAAAAACTGCAGAGTATAATTACAATGTTGTCTCGGTATTGCAGTCCGGCTTAAAATGATGTGTATCATATAGTATGTTCCTTTATAATTTCAAACCAACATCAAATTTGTTGGTTTCGTGGTCTAGTTGGTTATGGCATCTGCTTAACACGCAGAACGTCCCCAGTTCGATCCTGGGCGAAATCATTTATTTTTTTGTTTTTGAATATATTGTAACAGGTAAATTGAACATAAACCAGATACAAAGTCATATGATTCATTTCTATAATACCCAATCATATCTAATTAAGTTGGGCTCATTTTATGCATAGAGAGGATGTTACCACTCTAAACCATTCTAGGTACTCTTTTTTTTTTTTTTTTCATTTAAGGGGAAATCTTTTACTGAAGAATTATGTGAGCGATGAGTTAATTGCAAAGGGACATAAGATCAAGACCTTAATGCCCCTAATAGTTTGGATTTAAGTTAATAGATTTCAAACACCTTATGTGTGTGAATCCCTGGTTAGCTGATATTATTTCTTATTACCAGAGCAGTCCTGGGTTGGATTTCAAAATATTGCTACGTAGTTTTTCGAAATTATTTAAAGAGATACCGCAGGGATTGACACATAAAAGTTGATGAAAATCAATATAGAATAGGTATTTATTCTATATAATGATAATATATATATGTATGTATGTATATCGTTTCTTACTTATTTAATTGTATATTAAGAAACCTAATAGTAAGAATAAGGCAAATAATGAACCAAACATGACTAAAACTGATTCAATAATAGAGTCTATATATAATAATAAACCGGAAGATACCAGGAAATATCCATTTTTAAATCCAATCCATCCTGAAAAGAAACTAATGAGAAGAAAATCAGAGATCCCAATGAGGGCAAGAGGCAGAATTCAACAAAAGATGATTATGACTACTCCTCCAAGTAGTCCTACTAAAAACGGAACCCCAGATGTCTCGCATAACATAAAAAGTGAGCAATCATTAAGGGCGAGAAGTGGTTCTGTCGCTGGAACTCTCTATGATTTTATTCATTCAAAGCCAAACACAATTAACATAACATCGCATACGAAGGGAACCACTATTTTGTCGCCCACTATACAATATGATCAGCTGAAGAAAGCACCAGAGCCTACAGAGTTAGATGATGTTGACAGCTATTTGTTGAAACTTGCACCGTATGGTAAATTTATCGGTGTAATTTTGATTGAAAAGGAGAATGAATTTAAACAGAATTGCCTATATGCTTTTCTAACAAAAAACTTTGATTTTAGAGAAGATGCTCTCGATATTGCTCTTCGGAAGTTGTTGATATTTGTCGAATTACCAAAGGAATCACAGCAGATTGACCGATTACTGGAGCAATTTAGTAGAGCTTATTACAATGCACAAAAAATTCTACGCCCAAATTGCTGGGCTGACACCCATCAGGTCTATTTTGTTGCATTCACATTGTTAATTTTGTACACAGATTATTATAACCCAAATAATAAACAAAAGATGACGCAAGAAGAATTCGTTAATTTAATTAAAAGTGATAAAGAGTCCAAAGGATATTTAATTCCAAAGCACATTTTAGAATATTATTATGATAACACGGTGTCGAAAGAACTGCCGAAATTTCAGATTGAAACTGATAGACTTCCTTTTGATACTGGCGTCAATGATCAAGTTGAAAATTCAACTGAAATGTATTCTCCACTTCAACTTATTAGAGAAAAAAAAATACATCCAGTAGGAGATGTACCTATAAGACGAATGACTCGTAGGAAAACAGTATCTTTATATTTTTCTAACATTCCAGGTGCTACAGTTCAAGATGATGTTGATATTTACTCTCATATTTTTAATGATACAGTGCAGAACATAGGTATGAAAAAATACATTGAGAACCTTCGTGAATTTCATACCAAATTAGAACTAAACATTCCTCTGTGTTGGACATGTCAAACTTTCGAAATAATAACCCCTTCAAGAACATATGAAGTTATTAATGCCGATACGTTTGATTTTTGGGATGGTAATAGCTGGAAGGAAAATGTCTGCCTTATTTTAGACAAAAGTAAATTAATACTCTCAGGGCAACGAAGTATTAAAACATTGCATGAGTCGTATGCCTTACCATATAAAACATATATTAATATGGCCGATACTGATAATGACATAAAAGCATCGCAATATGCTGTAGCCATTTTAAAAGGATGTAACTTAATTGGAGTCTTCAACTGTGCTTCTAATGAAAGTATGGTAGAATGGGTTGAGCAAATAAATGTTTGTTCTGCATTTAATAATACTAATGCAGAATTGGAGGTAAGTACAAGAGTTCATGACCTTCTACAAAAAAATGTTCTCTTAACAGCAAAAATTGAAAAAGTTGAGAAACTTCTTAAGTTTTATGAATTTGCTGTCCCATTAAGTCTCATCACAAGAACTGAGGTCTTAAAAGTTGTCAGGCATTTAATCAATAAGTACAAGGTTTTAAAAGTTGAATCAAGAATTTGTGAATATTTTATTGAAATCATTGAAGAACTAGATATGAAAATTTCCAATTTTTTTGCTCCTGAACGGAAATGCTGCAAAAGCATCCAGTTGGGCAAACTAACATTTTGGTTAACTGAACTACCAAAGTATATTGAATAAAGTTAGTCTTTTTTTTTAATTGTGCTAAATAAAAAAAATAGTCATTTGATTGTTTTAATATATAAATAAATATTCTTTATCGTAATACCACAAATTGCTTAAACTCTTTTCTTTCTTGATGGGCCTTTTGGTCTGCTAAACTTCTTAGCACTAGCATTATTAGCTATCTGCTCCTCCTTTTCTGTTTTCTCTTCTTCAGTAGAGCTCGATATTAAGGAAATTTCTAATTCGTCTGGTTCACCAATCTCAATAACCTGAGCCAATTGAATTTTATCATTTGCTTCCAAATGTTTAATGAAACCAAGTCTGTTAGATGCATATATCATACGATCCTTGACTTTACTGCCTGAAGGGCAGCTGTAGATAAAATATACTAAAGAACCATTTCTATAAAGAGTATAACTTGGGTGGGTTGAAATAATTTCTAACTGTTCTGGAGATGTAATATTTGCTTGATCGGCAATTTTAACTTGCTCTGTAGCAATGTCAATAGTAAATGAAATCACATTATTCTTATTTAGAAGGTCCTTAATAGAAATATTTTCAGTATTAACATTAAATGATAATAGATGGCTTGTGCCTCCGGTTTGTGAAACTAATTGGCGACCACCTGAAGTCGATGCAGATACCTTCATTGCGCGAACTTGTTCTGCTATTTTCTGTTCAACTATCTCCGATTCTGTCAAAGCAGTTTCGTTGGAGCCATTGGAGCCCTCGATAGCTTCTCTAATCTCATCCATATCAGTAGCCAATTGCTGCTTACCAATGCTGTTAGTACCAATTTGTCTAATTATTGTATTTTTAGTCGAGGCGTAAAGCATCTTTAGTCTAATAGGAGCAGAATCAGGAACATAGGATATAAAATTATAGTATCCTTCACCTTTTCCACTATCTCTAATAAAGATGTATAAAGGGGAGTCACCTAAATTACTTTCTAACTCAGTAACAGAAGTGTATTGTTGGCCCAATTTAACAGAAGAAGAGTCGTCTGCAATATTGGCAGTAACAATTATTAAACTGGTGCTAGATTCATTACTCAAAGTATCAAGTAAAGCCTGTTCGGCCACAATACCTGATTGATTGGACATTGATTCTATTTGTATTCGTATATATCGTTAAAACTGTTTACTTTTCCAACTTACGTATGTCCAAAATTTCAATCTAATCCCTTTTTAAATTTCAAGCGAGATCTGATCCTGAAAGAAAATCAAATTCTTTTCAGAAGATATTAAAGAGCTTATATTGAAATAAATAACATATGTTTTAAAATATATGAAGTTGGGAGGTGGAAAAATACATAATTGATGTGAATTATAGTCTAAAAGAATTTATAAACGAGGTGAAACCCTAGCTTGAAATACTGGCGAATTGAAGTCGAAAAATAATTTAGTATTTCAAAGGAACAAAGGAAGAGTTGAAAAATTAGAAATTAGAGATGCAATGATGACAATAATGAATGTAAAGTTAAGCTATGTTGAGGCAAGTAGTCTGTCATGTACCTATTATAGCATGAACTCACGGATACCTACACCTGTAGAAATCATAGCAGCAACGCCACTTTTTCTTCTAATAGCTTTCTTTAATAACTTACTTCTCTTACTCTTTCTCTTTTTGCCTACCATTCCAGTGGCAGCATTAACTTTAGAATTATTGTAGATTTTGTTGGAAGCATTAACTTGTTTTTTCATGACTCTACTGTTTGAGGTAGAAACATTTCTTGTCTTTAAAGCAAGCTTACCCTCAGCATCTCTGTAACAAAGCAATTTAACCTTGTAATTAGCATCGCCAAATATTTTATCATTCCATTCCTTATTATTGGCCATGGAGGTAGCTGCTAATTCGTCAGAGATACAATCTTCCATGGAAGTATCTTGAGGAATAATAGAAGGCTTTCTTTGCTTAAAGAAATCCTTTTCGGTTGTAGAGTCATCACCAAAACAAATAGCTTCTTCATCAGTAGTACTGACTTCTTTCCAAAAATCGTCATGTGTATCACTCAATGGAGACGACAATGGTAAGTCATCGGCCAAGGAGTACTGATGAGAGTCCATAATGTTCAAACCAGCTGGAACATTACGGTAATCCTCAACAATAGATTCATCTGTTGTATTAGCAGCATTATTAGTATTTGAAATAATACTAGCTTGTTGTGGAAGAAGAAAATGTTTGTGATCATACATTTCTTCTTCATACATATCATCGATATGTAAGGAATTAGATAAAGGTGAAAATAATATGTCAGAATCATGCATTGAAGCGTTAGATTCGACATCTGAACCCTCAATGTCAGTAGAGGACTTAATATCAGATGGAATACTATCAATAATCAAAGATGTTGTAGTAGTAACAACAGCCTTACCGGAAGACTTTGCTTTTGATATTGGAGTGATATCATCTTTAGTAATGATACTATTCAAGAGTTGAAAAGACTTATTATTGGTCTTGTTATTAGTTTTGCCCTCCATATTATGATTACTATTATTTTCAGAATCTATGGTGTGATGATAATGAATAATTAAGAATTAAAAGAAAAATTAAATAAGTAATAAGAGATAAGAAAATGTAGATTACTTAAACATTACTATCACCCCCCTCATTATATATACATCGATGACCGTCAAATTAAATCATAAATACTTGAACCACTCTAATATTTCTTTCTTTTCAATACTAAATTAAGCATCTCTGCAGTTTCTCCTCATCGCCTCCACCGAATTTTCAGTGCAACTTTTTGAAAAATTTTTGATTTTCGAAATTTTTTTTTTTTCAAAATTTTTTTTTTTCAAAACAATCCCTCGATGCCCCTCAGAAAATCACGCAGACTTCTCTTTATCGTCGTAGCTCTTGTTTTTTTTCTTTTTTTTTTTTTTCTTTTCTTGACCTTTGAAGGTTTTTCCTATTTAGGAAGAAACCGCATTCCGTAAATATACACGTGCATATCACGTGCATATTTTTCCTCTTTAGATCCGGTTTTTTTTTCTTTTTATCGAATTTGATTTCATATTTTTAGCACTAATTAAGCATTATAGTTGCTAGACGTTAATTAGTAGCGATACATATTAATTAATGGAAAAACAATAATAAGCATTGGAGAAAAATGTTGTAAAAATTTGCTACTTATGATATATTTATTTATTTCTCTATGTACGGTTATTTACCAAAAGGGTAACCAACCTATATACATCTTGGATAAATTTTCGTCAGATGTGGATTCTTGAATCAATGTCTCGACTTGTCCAGGTACGCTCAATACAAGACCGTCTCTTTCATCAATACCACGAATCTTTTTCCTTAAATTTTTCATGGCAGTTTGTAATGATGTATCAGAGCTTCTATCATATATAATAGTTTCAATAACGTTCGCGAGGGCAACTTCGTTATCTCTCATTAATGATAGTGTGACCTCACTGGATTTCTTGAACGTACCTTCAGTACCAATAATACCTAGTGCATCGTGCAAGTTTTGTGTTAATCGAAATGGAACTATTTCAGGTACAGGCAACCTTTTACCTTTATCAAACAAACAATCGAAATCCACATGAAGGACTTTACCTGTTTCAATATCTAACAAAATATTTTCACAGTGCCTGTCACCCAAACCAAGGATATAGCCAACCATCGACATAACAGCGTATGATCTCGCATAATTATTTCTTGCATTGAACCAGCTTATTGGGTCAGGAAATGTTTCGAGGAACCATTCATACAGGACAGGTGGAAATTTCGAAATCTGATCCTTAAAAAATCCTATTTTATGTTCATTTTGGAGATTCTGCCATTTATCATACAGGTTTTTCAAACTATACTTAATCTTTGCACTCTCATATTTAGCAACAAATATTGATCTTAAAGTGGCGACATTTGGAACAATTTCCAGCAGACCACAATCTTCTCTCAACGATAAGACTGAATAAGTAGTAATACCAAGATTTCTTTTTGCAGATTCAACATCTTTATTCAATATAAAGTCCATTGTTGTTGCAAACTGCATGTATTGATTATCCTGTCGGACATCTTCTTTCTTACACATAATACCATATTGTTTACCATCTGATCCAATAACAGTTAATTTTCTTGGTTTTTTTAAAGAAGAGAATACTTTATAAGATGAACTAAACTTAGCAATAGTAACTGCTTCTCTAAACGGTTTATATGATTTCATTGATTCAGATAGCGCTGGTGACACCATTTCTAAGAAAATTCTTACTGGGACGGTCATATCAGATGGTGCCATCTTAATATTAAACATAAAATCCCTTTCTAAAGACCTACCTGACCTGCTCGAAACAGTTGGTAAATCTTGGATACAAACTCTAGTAAGCCCCGACGTCAATCCATTCGCAGATGCTATAAGATCATGAGACTTATCAGAGTGTTGTTTATATTTCTGAATAATCTCTTTACCACATGCAACCCTTTCGTTAATTTCCGAGTTTACTAAAACAGAAATATACCATAGCATATGAGAAGGGTACTCAGAAAGTAAAACAAGTAAAATATGCATAATTAATTGAGCTGTCGGTGGGTGGGGATGGAGTAATCTCGATAGTAACTGAGTTAATACGGAATACCAAATATAAGTTGGGCATTTTCGGATAGCAGTTTCCATATGTGAACAAATATCCTCTGTTGTCCTTTCAAGAATTTTCTTGTCAGGCCCATCTTGCATAGACGCTGCTGCTATGTCTAACCAGAATGTAATAACCTTGGGTAGATTCTCACGCACTTTTGTGGTGTTCTTTTCAAAAGCCAATAAAAAGTAAGAGATTGACTGATACTCTAGATTTCCTCTAGTTCTATAGCCTTCAGCCTTTTTCTTTTCTAATAATCTACTAAAATAAAGACCCATAGAATAATATGGTCTATCCCATTTAGTATCAATCTTAAAAATATCCTTATATTGATGAATAATTTGTTCAGAGGCAGAATTATTTGACAGATCTAACCATTCTGTATATTTCAGAAGAACAGCAGCTCGATCTCTGGACTTAATTTCAGGGTCATCTCTGTATTTTTCATGAATTTCTTTGACCAATTTTAGAGCTCTGTCGTTTTCACCTTGCTTCCATAAAATTTCCGCAAACTCTAATTCTGCTTGAGGGTGCTTTTTTTGTAAACAATACATCAATGATTCTGACGCAATATCAACTCTAGAATTTGTTCGTGAGAGCTGCGCTATCCTAAAGAATGTGTTAACTAAATCTTCCTGAGCAAATCCCTCCTTATTCAACAAACCATATGACTTTCTCATTGATAATAAATAGTGATTTGGCTCGAAATCTGCACCAATATGTTTCATCCTATAATCCAAAATTTTTGAATTAGTCTTATAATGAACTTCATTATTATCAGAAGATAGCAACATGATATCGTATAAACTGTGTAACTTCATTAGCAAACTCTGCTTCTTAAGTAAGGTCGTTGCATTAGCAGATGTAATAAATTGTGTACCAATTAATCTATAGCAGCGATTTAGGTAATCCTTTGTTTTGGAAAAACTTTTCTCGTGGACTGAACATAAGGCTTTGGCAATATTATAATGTAGAAGAACACCTGGATCTGTTACACTTTTTAAACTTTCAACTCTTTCAACCCATTCTTTAATAGAAGGAAATTGACCTTCTAAATTGGCAGATTCCAAACCCATGCTATACCACTCGTTCATTTCATTGTCCAACACCAATAGATTTTTTGGCAAATGTGGAGTCATGTTACTTACCACTTGTGAATATAGATCATGATCGTACATAGACTTCAACATTTTCGTTGTCGCAGTTGATTGATGGGAAAAGGTTCCTAAAACAGAAAAACAGTCTTGTGCAACTTTCCAGCTATTCGAATATTGAAGTTCTTCAATTTTTGACATTAAATTACCAGATGAGAAAGTCTTTAACATTCCATCTATAGAATCAATATCACCAATTTCTTCATAGGTTCTCTGAAGATTCTTTAATATATCGATATTTTTATTATTTTCCTTTTGCTCTTGTCTGTAACAATCCTCAAGGTAAAGTGCAGATCTCTCGAAAGAATTAATTTCTAACGATCTCTGAGCTAGTAAGTAAGAGGGAATACATTGTAAAAATATATCTGTCCTGGCTAGCATTTTCAGATGCTTTTCTTCCCTTATCGTATATGTACCATTAATTTCAATATAGTTTTGTTTAAACTGTGTTACCCACTTTTTACAGTATTCAAATACTTTAAAAACAGATTCATAACACATTTTGAGTGAATCCTTTTGTAGATGATTTAATCCACCCAGATCAAACTCAAATATTGACTTGAATTCGATAATTAATTTATCAATCAACTCTGCATATATAGTGCCTGTCTTCGCTTTTATAATAATGTCCATAACAATATAAGGAAGTAGAAAATTTGATAATGATCCATCATCTTCTCTTATTAATGATGAAAAAACATGAAGGGGATGTTCCTCATCGGTCCCAGTCTTCAGTAAATCCAAAGTTACACATTTGATCCAAGTTTTATACCCTTCTTTGACGTTATACGAAGGATATTTTAAAGGAACATATTCTTTCCATGATTGTGCTAGATACAATGATGAAATCAATGGATATAATGTAGTTTTGGAAATTGTATTGAACTTATTCCATAATTTAGCTTCATTTGGATAGGATTCAATCTTCGTAATATCCCACGATCTCGAACTTAAACCACAATATTTCAAAGACTCTTGCATCACCAAGGCAAAAAATAATTGCTTGCTTGGGTTTTCACTTTGCCAAAACGATGGAACTAAAATGTCATTCATAACCCATATAAGAAATTTTATAACTTGCGTATCATCATTCAAGTTATAAACCCTGTTTTCATTTGAGAGCTTTTCCAACTTATGCTTTGTTACATCCAAAACACCGATCATGCTAACACACCTTGCACATTTTTCACATAAATCTTTATTGCTTGTTCTAAATTTATGAGAAGTGTCCAATAATGCTCCTAAAAGAAGAGTTATATTCTTTTCACGGATCCGCCTTGTAGGATCCGCACCTTTCTCTGTCTGTCTTCTTTTTAGGTAGACTTCGATATCGTCTAAATTTTGCAAAATCATATAGATATTGTTACTTTGTAAATTACTTGCAAATATTGCTATCAAGTCTGTTGTACCTCTCAGTTTACCTACTCTTCTTGCAAATTGACCATCTCTTTCAAGAATTCTTGTTTCTGCTTTACCAACTAAAGCCAGTGTAATATAAGGTTTGATCTCGAACAATAATTTTGACTTCTCCTTTATTAATGTATCCAGAATACTATAAATTATTACCTTCAGCTTAAAGTTAAATTCTGACCATTTCTGCAAAATAAATGCAATAAGAACATCAATAACGGTAGAGAGCTCTTCATCATTTAAAGTCTTCACCAATAGATGCCATGTTTGCATTGCATTATAACGTATTTCTGGGATTTCTAAGGCGGTCTGCAGACAAATACTAATTTGCGCAAGTGCTGAAATAACAGCCTCTTTGGTAGAAACTTTATTAAAAATGATATACCGTTGATTACTCTTAACTTCTCATAATATGTCGTTCTGCCTTCCACATCGTGTATGTCACTTGAGAAAACCTGGAATATACCCAAAACGTTATCGTGAAGCTTTTTTTGATAAATACTATCTTGCTCTTGTGTCCAATCTGTTAGTTTTTTATACTTTGAGCCATGCTTTTTATCATTTTCGAAGTTCGTTATCAAGAAATGTAAAGAGCACAAGATCATTTTCTCATTCTCTAAATCACTTGGATTATTACTTTCATTGTTTTTATACAATTTTGTGATTTCAGCCAGTGTCTTATAGTCTGGAAGGAATGCCGTAATAAATCTTCTATCGAATGATGGTAACCTGTTGAGAAATAAAGTTTCTAATGTGTCTAGGGAGAAAAACCCATGTCGGACAAGTGCGACTGCAAATATTTGCCTACTGTTCTTTATCAGTAAGGCTTCTTTCTGTTTACTAATTGAATCGATATCGCCATCAGATATTATTTTTGCTATTTCACTGAAAACATCAGTCTTATATTGCATTACTGCATGCGGAACAATATATCTTTGAAAAATTTCTAAGATAGTTTTACCAGAATAGCCCAGTAATTCAATTAGCCTTCTGAAAGATGCTTTTCGCTCAACCAGATTTTTACCTAATTGCCTTAATAGTACTGGTAAAATTGGCGACAATAATTGGTATGGCGTCTTTTTTACAGCGGTAGCCAAACTCTTTATTTGAAAAGTCATCATTATCTGTGTTGCATAATCGTCTGAGTTAAATATGTCAATAAGTTTCAAAAGTAGTGTATCAAACACTTCACCTGATGTCGTTACTATTAATTGTGTCCATGCCATAACTATCGTCTCTGTCATAATCGGATCCTTTGTAGATTGTAAGAACTTAATTATGGTTGTAGTATTTTCATCATCTGAATTGTGAAGGTCTGTGATATTCAAAAGTGGTATTATTCTAGTTGCAATTAATCTCAAATATCTATTCTTGTTTACGAAGCATTGCGTAACGATTTTGAATTCGGGCGTCAAACTACCAGTAGTGTTATCAATTAATTCTGGCGGTTGGTAATGTGTAAATATTCGTTGCAAACAGAATAAAATCCCAACTAATAGGCCACCTGGGAACTCGTCTTTTTTTGGATTGTTTAAGAATTGGTTACTAATAATTTGGAAAGATTTTGAATTAACATGGGCCTCCGGCCTACTGGGATCTATATCTCTATAGGAGTTTCTGAATAAATTTCTATCACATTTCGAACAAAAGTTCCAGTTATCAAGATTTGCTTGACCATTGCTTGAATATGCTTCAAAACAGGCCAATCTAGCAAGTACTCTAGTCCATGATATCAGTTTGCTTATATTATTTGTAGTCATACATGACTGAATTGATGCATTGATTTCGTTATACAAGGGTGTGAGGTTATTTTCTGAACGCTCAATAATTCCAGGAGATAAAATATTAGCCTCATATTTCAATAAAGTCTTTTTTTTGGTGCTCCTGAACTGGGTTAAAATAACCTTTCTTAGGCCCTCTAATTGTTTAAATCGCGATTCAAAGGGTATATCAATTAGAGTAAATATTTTGTCGCCATCTGGTTCATATAACCAGCATTTTTTTGATTCATTAAAATATAAAAGTTCCTCAGGTAATTGCCTTCTTTTAGAATCGAAATATACTAACAATAGTGCCTTTTGTGTTATATCGCTGCAATTTGAAGATAAATGGTCAAAATTTCTTGAAATTGCTGATAGGTCCAACCACTGATCTAACGGAAAGTGATCGAGAAAATAATGCAAAAAATCATTGTTCTCTGAGGATACAGTAAAGGAATATAGTCTGAGTATTATTTTTGCCAATGTCTGATCTTGTTTAATATACAGATTCTTTATGTTATCCTTAATAAAGTGATATAATGACTTTGTCGCGAATTTGTACCTCTCCATTGAAAGTACTTTTGGTGTGTCTAATCCATTTATTAAAGAGTTGCTAATCAAATGATTTACTGTTAATGCAATAAAATTTAATTGGAGTTTAAATATTTCTTTTGAATTCAGCATAATGGAATTAAAGATATAGAAAATAAATCTGATTGACTTTTGGAAAATCAAATCCCATTTATGAGTACCAATCGATGAGTTTAAGAAAGTCAGAGAATGACTAAATACATCGTAAGGTCCAGTAAACCAATAACAAATAATGTAGAGTTTCTTAAAAGTAACAATCAACATATCTGTATCACAACTTCCTGTAAATATTTTAGTCATATTCATTTCACAGTTGTTGATCAAATCTTGAATAAATTTCGATAATTGAATTTTGTATTTGGGATCATGTACCTCTGCTGTCAATTTGTACCAGTTTCCAAGTTTTCTCCTAAGAAACCATAGACGATGTGGAGTTTCATAATTCAATAGACATATATCTAGAATATCTTTTGTTATTTTAATAATACCAAACTCACCATCATTGATATTCTCCCCACCATTATCCAAATTATGAATCAAAATAGAAGGATCAGACATTATCAAAAGGTTTAAAGCCTCAATTGATTTAGAAAATATCGTATCATTTTTCCAGAAACTATCACGTTGTGTATCTGTTAATTGGTTTATTAATGTGTCTATAATTTTTAAGCTTTTGTTATCAATTTGAGTTGGAATTTCAAGAACTGAGTTTGAGTCCGATAGTTTAGATTCTCGAATAGCCAATATAAGTTCATCTAAATACCGTATATGAGACTCCATTGTACCATTCCTCTATGTGTCTCTATTTCCGCCTGGTTTCTTCTAACTGCTTAATTTAGAGGTAGTTATTATAATCTAAGGGCGGTTAAAGCTTACTCAAAATTTTCATAAAATTTCTTTCGAAGAAAGAGATTGACGCGTTCAAAAATGTTGGAAGATCAGATCCATTATATAATATAGTCATATTTGATATTGGTATAGGCATTCATTCACTACTTAAATACGGTTATTTAAATGTGTACGTATAAATATATTCATATTACTGCTTGTCCATATGTGTATATGTGTATTTAGAATAGTGGCTTTCTTATTCTCACATAAAAAATTCTTGATAGCTCTCAGAGCCTCGTTTCATTCATGATAGTTGCGGTTGGTTTTGTGTACTGGAATTTTCATTTGATTGTAAATTCTGCTGTTGATCCAGCAGCTGTTGTTGCGCCTGCTGTGCTTGCTGTGCCGCTCTCAATTCTGCTTCAAAATTCAAAGGCCTTTTGAACAAAAGAATATGTGGTTCTGGAGCATGACACTCGTAATGTTCCCAACCTAGGGATTGAGTAATACCAAGCCCTCTCCATTCATCCTCTGTTAGGATACGCAATGTACCAACCTCTGAGTTAAAGTAATCTGATGGGATCACCTTTAACATAGCTTTGGGAAGCATTACGTGTCTGTATTCATGTGTATCATCTGAATAACGTGGCGAATAATGAATGGATTCTTGAAACTCAAGGACACGAGCACGCTCTTGGTCTGTTAACTTTCTACCTTGGAAAGTTCTAAAATGCTGATACATCTTCGATTGTCTCTCGTGTTTTTTTGTATGCAATTGACCACTACTTGCCATAAAATACTTCAGTTTTAAATTACAATAATTTTGAAATTAAGTTTGAAATTAAAATAGTCACGTGTATGCACAACTATTAAGAATGAATGCTTAAGGTATTGTTAGTAGAAGGCTGAGACAGTGAACAACAAATATCTTTTTTTAAACATATATATTCATTGGAATAATTGATTTGCATTTATGGGAGAAACTTAAGTGTTTTTGACAATGCTCTACAATGGTTTGTAATACATTGTTACTCATGATTTCATTTTTTTCACTGAATTTTCAATATTTTTTCATTTCTCCTTATGTATTTCAGAAATAAAGATAATGACATGTTATATATACAAATAAGATTTGCATGTTTACAAATTGATCTATCAAGCTATTGAGAGGAGTCTTTGTGACAGAGAAGGTCATTTATTTTAGACTATGCAAAGTAACGTATTTGTAGGTGTGAAACCTAATTTACAGGATGTTACCAATACAAACTTTCATGAGATAAGTAATAATTTTGACTATGTTTTACTGCCTATAACAAATAATAAATATAAAGATACTGTAAAAAAACAATTCGAGTTATTCTGGAGCAATTATGGAGATGACCCATCAATGATATTAAAGATCAACAAACCACAGTTACAGGATATCTGCATTTCTCCATTTAAAGATGATAGCAATTCAGTTTCATACATTGGACTACTGTCATCCTGGCTAGAGCTCGAAAATCCTGATCCTTTAGTAAGAGAAATGACATACCAAGTCCTCTTGAATGAATGCAATTACGCTAAATTTATCGGGATTAATAAACTGATCATGGCCCCTCCAAGAGATTTAAATAATTTGCAATATTATGCCCAAATTTTGCTAAAATTGCTTGAAAAACTGGAACCGTCATCGATACTTTCAATTTCATTACCACTTTGTGAGGATAGCGACCCATTGGCAACATGGGAGCTTTGGAATTCCATCCGTAAACTATGTAATTATCATCCATCCCTAACTATTTCGCTAGCACTACCAAGAGTGAAAACACCAAATTATGTTCTCAATAGGTGGCTTGTTGAACCTGTTTCATGTTTATTGGTGTCCTCATCTATATTTGCAACGAATCAGTACAATTACCCAGTTTTACACAAGTTTAACCAGATATTAATTAATAAGTTTCAAGAAGTCAATGGAAATTCACAAGTCAAATCGAGTGATTTATGCATTATATTGCATGGTATGGAAAAATATGCCAAATATATCAAAGGTGGCCAGACTTCATACTTGGAGTATATGAATTATCTACTAAAGAAGGGTGATAAATTAATTATTTCACAAAATTTGAAGGACCCGTCTATTGCTCCAAATGGCGACATAAATAGCAATGGCAGCAATAGCAATCACATTCTAAATTATGCAAATCCACAACTAATGTCCCCTTTGCAACCCCACGCACAAGATTTGTCAAATTCAGTTTACTCAATTTTTGAAAAGGATTCCATAAAATATGAATTGTATGAAGATGCAATCAAAAAAGCACTTGAAGATTTATCTATGATTGCAAGCAAATCTAAAAAGTTAAATATTTTGGTAGCTGGGGCAGGCCGTGGCCCTTTAGTGGATAAAGTCATGAGCATTTTAGAAGCATTAAATCTTTTAAACAAAACTGAAGTTTTCGCAATTGAAAAAAATCCACAGGCATACTTGTATTTACAGAAGAGAAATTTTGAATATTGGAACAACCAAGTGACTTTGATAAACAAGGATATGCGTAAATGGGATAATAATAATATTAAGATAGATCTATGCATTAGTGAACTATTAGGCTCGTTTGGTTGTAACGAATTGGCATCCGAATGCCTATTACCAATAGAACGCAATAATTGCAAGAGAACTACAGTTTTTATCCCTGCATCATATTCTTCATACGTAGCACCAATCTCTTCTCCATTGCTCCACCAAAAATTGCATGAAGTTGAAAAGAATGGTCATAAAGGTGCAATGGAATCTCCGTGGGTTATGCATAACATTCCATATCAAGTATTGTCAACAAAAGTAAACGAAGTATTTTCCTTTGAACACCCATTGAAGCAACAATTCACTCAAATTAAAACTAACGAATTCAAAATTAAACATAGATCTGAAATACATGGTATTGTTGGATTCTTTAAAGCACACTTATATGGCGACACTCACATCTCTATATTACCTAATAACACTCTTATCAAACATAACGATGGGCATGAAGAGAAAGAAGTTAGAAACTACGCTATTAGTTCCTGGTCGCCTATGGTATTCCCATTGAATACTCCATTAACAGTAACAGATGATACCGAGTTATCTGTTTTAGTCTCAAGAAATAACGATAGATCAAAGGTTTGGTACGAATGGTGTGCGGAGAGTTTTATCTACTTCATGGTTTCTACAAAGAGTGGAAAAAATAACTCTATAATTGAAGACCCAAAGCCAAAAGAAGAAGTAACTAACGAGATCGATTCCACAATTGATGAAAACGGGTTCTTACCGACTTTTGAAAACGGTTGGCAGAGTGTTAATGACATCCATGGGTTGCAAAACGCTGATAACAAACTGCAAGAAACGCCAACACCAATGTTTAACTTGAGAACACCACCACAGCACTCGGAGCAAGTTCCATTACAATCCCAATCCCAATCCCAGTCACAACAAAATTATAAAAAACAGCACCATCATGTTCAGGTGGCTACAGAACAAGATATACATATCCGTGTCAAGACGGGCTCCTCATATTTGCATAACATTAATGGTACTTTTTCATCGGTACCATTACAATGACGAATAAATATTATATAAAAAATCAATCATAATAATGATAATGAATATAGTATAGGTCAATTAATAATAGTAATAGTAATAAATATATATCATCGAGACCTAATAAATCAAAATCCACCTTCATACTATCTCATGGATTACGAAGATGAGTAGACACCGATGATAATTTATGGTCATGCATTATTCCGTTAACGGTCATCAATGCAAGATATCGCTTGACTTTGACATTTACACTAATTCAAAACCTATACAAGGCAAGCGGGCACGTACTTGCGTCGAAGAATGACTATAAATCTGCATTACCGTTTTTCCATTATCGTGTCTGCGGTTTGCTTCTCTTCTTTCTCGAGCATTACTCATACACTTTTGGGAACTCAGCAAATAAGATTGTAAAACATCTGAAAATAAGAAAGTA
Source organism: Kazachstania martiniae (assembly GCA_003708925.3). Lineage (NCBI taxonomy): Eukaryota > Fungi > Ascomycota > Saccharomycetes > Saccharomycetales > Saccharomycetaceae > Kazachstania > Kazachstania martiniae. The sequence continues at coordinate 52,134 of PPOM03000266.1, forward strand.
TCCTATATACGTCAAATGAACTATAAATTCTGTTCACTGCATCAGTTTTCAATCTCCTCCTAATCCTTGTGTTTACCATCTCAAATGCAAGACCCCTCTTTATATAAAAGACGTATGCAGATTTATAAGATTGTGACAATAAAGGGAATTTTGAGAACTTGAATTTTCATATAAAAAAAGAGTATTAAGAATACTTGCAGCCAATAGGTAAGCTTTAAAAGTTAAATTGAACAAGAGATTTAAAGGGAAGATTAATAAAATTATTATTATTGTCATATTATTGTTAGATTATTGTTATATCAGATACATGAAAGATATATTATGTCGAAAGAAGTAAGTAAGAGTACTATACGCAATAAAGCTTTTGACGACTTAGACGAGGATGCATGGTTGGGTCATTTTGATGTAGAGACGACTGTTCCTTCTACTCGAAGCAATAGCGTCCTACTGGATATAGATTCAGAAGAGAATAATTCAAGAACAAATTTACTACCTAACACGCAGACGCAAAGGAAGCTACTTAACCGTCATGTTCAATTTATTGCAATATCGGGAGTAATAGGTACAGCTTTGTTTGTTGCGATTGGTAAGCCATTATATAGAGGAGGCGCTGGGTTTTTACTTATTGCCTTTGCATTATGGTGTATCCCCATTCTCTGTATTACTGTTTCCACAGCAGAAATGGTGTCATTCTTCCCAGTTAGTTCGCCCTTTTTAAGGTTGGCCAAAAAATGTGTAGATGAATCTTTAGCAATGATGGCAAGCTGGAACTTTTGGTTCCTGGAATGTGTCCAAATTCCTTATGAAATTGTTTCTGTGAACACGATTATTAATTACTGGAGAGATGATTATTCGCCTGCGATACCATTGTGTGTTCAAGTAGTATTATATTTGTTAATCTCCTTTTGCGCCGTGAGATATTATGGTGAAATGGAGTTCTGGCTGGCTTCGCTTAAGATATTATTAGCTGTTGGGTTATTTGCATTCACTTTTGTAACTATGGTAGGTGGGAACCCAAAACACGATGTATATGGTTTCAGGAACTATGGAGAATCCCCCTTCAAGAAGTACTTTCCAGATGGTAACGATTCTGTTGGTGCGTCTTCCGGCTACTTCCAAGGATTTCTTGCGTGTCTAATCCAAGCATCGTTTACTATCGCTGGTGGTGAATATATATCAATGCTTGCAGGAGAGGTTAAATTACCAAGAAAAGTTTTACCAAGAGCTTTTAAGCAAGTGTTCATCCGTTTAACTGTTATCTTCTTAGGTTCGTGTTTATGCGTCGGTATTGTTTGTTCTGCGAACGACCCTTCTCTGACTGCTGCAATTAATGAAGCAAGACCTGGTGCTGGTTCATCGCCTTACGTCATTGCAATGAACAATCTAAGAATTCGTGTACTACCAGATATTGTTAACATCACTTTGATAACTGCTGCATTCTCAGCAGGTAATGCGTATACTTATTGTTCATCTAGAACTTTGTACGGTATGGCTTTAGATGGTTATGCACCTAAAATTTTCACAAGATGCAACAAACAAGGTGTTCCAATATACGCAGTCGGTATTTCATTATGTTGGGCTCTACTGAGTTTATTACAGCTAAATTCTAATAGTGCTGTAGTCCTAAATTGGCTGATCAATATCATCACAACTTCTCAATTAATTAACTTTGTCTGTCTTTGCATTATCTACCTCTTTTTTAGACGTGCATACCTTTTGCAGAAGGATGATTTACCAGATTTGCCCTTCAAATCCTGGTGGCAGCCGTGGACTGCGATTTTTGGCTTAGTTTGTGCTTCTTCAATGATTTTAATCCAGGGTTATACTGTCTTCTTCCCTAAATTATGGTCTTCTCAGGATTTCCTGTTTTGCTATTTGATGGTTTTTATTGATATTGGTATTTATCTGGGATACAAGCTAATATGGAAACGCGGTAAAGATCCAGTAAAGAACCCCGAACTAATTGATTTTAAGAGTGAGCTACAGGTAATTGAAACACATGAACTTGACCATGATTTTGATAAATTTAAACATTATTTGCATGAGGATTAATCAGAGACTAATCCCCTTTTACTTCTATCTGTTATTATTCGACATCTTTTTTTTAAATACATATTCAACAACTTTTCTGCATTTATATACTTAAATACAAAATAAAACATATATATCATTTGTTTGAAACATGTTTTCTATTCTGTTAAGAAACATAAAAGTGCAAGAAATTATTGCTGTTGAAAATTTTCCCACCAGTGAACAACGTCTTTACCTAACATTTCAAATAATGTACGCCTTTTGTTTTTGGAGTTATTATTCCCAATGTCAAACCAATTTTTCATAATTATTATTAATTTTTCATTTTCGACTCTAATATAACACATCAATCCATTATTCAGCGTTAACAATCTCTCCTCAACAACATCATTTTTAACTCTAGAGTTGTCCAGAGATTCTAGAAAATACACAATTTCCTTTTGCAACTCCCATAGCTTTTCAACTGTCATTGTACTGAGAAAATTATTCAACTTAATCGATTTTGCCTCACCAATATCCGGAGATGTAGTAACTTTCGAGCCAAAGAAAAACTCACCCATCATATCAATACCCCATTTTCTGGCATCACTTTCCATGGTAATTAAATTATCAACACCACTGATTACCAATTCAAATGGTGACCTATTTTCGGCTTCTTTTAATAATCCTGAACAACTTGGTATCGATGACTTGACTTCATACAGATTTGGTCCCTTTTGAACAACACAATATGCAAAACTTTCTCTTTTATTATCATTTGGTATATCGAACGCAGTCTTATAGAATTTATCCATACTTTTAGTTAAGATGAAACCCAGATCTGTTAGGTAGTTTTTATCCCATATTTTATCAAAGGTAGGATTGCAAACAATCACAACCAAAATGTCATCAAAATACCAGAATAATGTGTTGTAGTAATCTTGTACTTTTTTATGAGAGAAATTTAAATTCATTCTTTTAACCTTATAGTTGTCTGGTAATGAGTTGCTTGATAAAGGTGATATAAGGAACCCGCATCGCGAATTATCTAAGGACGGTTTATCTCCAATACTATTCGAAACCTGAGAAAATGGCCAAACAGAAGGAATGTGATCTTTGAAGAAAGATATACTACTAGAGACACCTGTGGTAACTCCCATTTCATGAACTGCATCATAGGCAAAAGAGACAGGCAACGCCAAAT